>JBBPQD010000013.1:0-42370 GCA_038092355.1 Caloboletus inedulis
TTACTCATGGGTTGGAGGCAATAGGAGAGACCCATTTCAGTACACTTTATTGGGCAGCTCAGTCACTTCAACACTGTCTCTGTTGGCGACCCTAATCTAATAAAGACTAGGTCGTTACCACTTTGAACGTTGACTCAAGTAGAGACTAGATTGACTAGGGGAATCCCAAGAAGAACTAGACTGGAGTTCTTCGTTGGGGATGCATTCAATATATATACTACTGACTAGCATAGCATTCGTAAGCTGTGAGTAAGCGAAACCTAATTACGAAGGTTTTAATGTAAGCGGTGATTAAATAAGAAGCATAGCACGTGTTGTCCATGAGTCTTCTAGAATGGAAGAGAAGCGTGTGGTGATTAATTAAGTGAAATGAAGAAATGGAAGAGAACCCTCAGGGTCTCAGGGTCGACGGTAATTAAATACACGTGTGTGTGGAGCGAGCACAGCTTCAGCTACAACATCACAGCATGGTTGTGAGAAGGGCGCACAGCAGCCTCGTTACTCACATGACCATTCACGTGACCCAATCACGTGATCCGTTAACTTAGAGAATTCCTACCAAGTGCCATTGCACGAGAATTCAAAAGGTAAAGAAAAAGAAAAAGAAAATAATAATTGCATATCCGTAACAAGAACAATAGAAGGAGCCTAGTACATAGTAGTGGAGCAATGGGAATACTCCAAGAGGACAAGACTAGCGTCCTCTAGAGCTGGGGGTGTCCCTTATATACTATTCTATTGTGTACAGGTGTATACCAGGGATCTGGTGATATGCTATACTACATGAGGATCCAGCAAGGCATACATGAGGGAAACATGTGTATCAGTACAGCCATACATGAGGTATGGGTGAGGCAGGCAGTGTACATGTGTAGTCAGTGAGGAGTACATGTGTTGAGGCAGCACACCATGCATAGGGGGTGTGACTGACATGTGACTGACATGAGGTGATCTAGGCTGCACATGTAGGAGTCATGTAGAAGGCATGTAGGAAGCATGGTAGACATGAGGTAAAGGTCTAGATCATAGGTAGGGACTTGAGCATTTAGCAGGATTGCATGATAGGGGCTAATAGATAGGGGCTAAATGCGAAAGTGCTTCTAGAAATTCAGGAAAAAATAAGGAAAAATAAGGGAAAAATAATATGGTCTGTAACAGCAGTTACAATTGACAACTAATCTATTACTATTTACTTAGCTATGTACTGTATAATAGTAACAAGGCTATGTGTTGGGGCGAAATATTTTATTTCTCCACCAACTGTGAGTAGAAAATTTAAAGAAAAATTATGGGAAGGTAGGGCATATCAAAGGTCATCTGCCCCTGGAATATCTAAAGATTCTAACCATTGAGAAGGGTAGAATTTGTTAAACTCAGGTGATGTATCCCTGATTGTGCATGCAACTACTGTAGTTTGCTGCAGGTCAACGAGGGAATGAATGGTCCTGAATAAGTCTAAACTTGGCTGAACCTGGTTTTGGAATCACACCAAGAGGACTGGAACGGAAAGGGCCAATGATGCTTTCTAGACAAGAGGGAGAGAAGGGACCTGAGTAACGTTTTTCACAAACCTTGGTTTCAATGTAACTGAGCAAGAAATCTGTATGGTCAAGAGCTGATCTATGGTTTGGAGGCATGAAGGAGGAAGAAAGAGAGTATGAGTCTGGAACACCAATTCACCAACCAAAACAGATGCCTTTTGAAACATCTGCAAATTCCTCTGAGATACCAGCTGCAGTGAGGAACTCTACCCACTCTTCCCAATGGAACAGGGTGACAATGGGCAGGAAGCCATTAGAGCTTGCAATCCTGTGCCAAGTGGGCCCCTCTGCATCAGGAGCAGGCATGTTTCCAGGCACAAGAGGGGAAGGAGCAACCATGTCCATTCCAGCAGAAGCAAACTTGCTCACCACTAGCTATCTGCCAAGTGCTGTTTGTGAGGGTGAGGAAGTTGGTTGCAATGGTGCCACAGGCTCAGTTAATGCAAAGAAGGTTTCCACAGAAGATGCAGCAAAAACAGAAGGTGGGGCATGCCACTGTGTCACCTGAGGTGCGGAGAGCTGAGGACAAGGCCTGAAAGGAAGGGACAGGTCTGGAGAATGCAGCATGGGAGACCACTGCAGGAGTAGAGGTTGTGGTGGGCTGAAAGGAGGAGAGACCTTTCGTCCTTGCGTCCTCCACAATTTGGTCCCAGACTCCAGCCTGCCAAGCAGAGGGGTTGAAAAAAGTATCATATACATAGCACTGGCGAAGCTGGATGTTGTAGGCAAGATACAAGTGGAACTTCAGGAAGAAGTCCACTCTATTGTAAACCATGTCGAAGTGAGTGGCCCACATATCTGCCACCTGGTCTACAGGGCCAGGGAGAAATTGGCGAATGCAGGCAATGAGCTGGGGGTGGGCATGCAGCCAATCCTGGGCTGTCATGTTGGGTTCCTCCTTTTCATTGAGCTTTGGGGTGAAGAGCTTTAGACTGCCACCATCGCCAATCAAGAGATTCTGGTAGAATTCGTCCTTCAAGGAGAATGCAACTGCAAGGAGCAAGGGAGTTGAGAGGGCATTGAGAGGAATGTGGGTGGACCAGTTAGCCTTCATGATGGTGATGACCTTGGAGGGGAAGCCCAGGTCATGTCCATTGAGAAGGACTGAGTTGGAAGAAATGGAGCAGACCACCAAGGAGGCTGCTGATGCTAGTTGGAAACCAGGGAGCAGGATGTGTGCAGATGGGTCCAGCAGGTCTGGGAGTGGTAGGGTCAGCCCAGTGGAATCAGGCGCATATATGCAGCATAGCAACAGTAAGGCAGGGTACTGGTACAGCCAAGCAATGGTAATGGTAATGGCAAGGCAGGGTAAATGGTAATGGTCATGGTAAGGCAAGGTAATGATAATGGTAAGGCAGGAAAAGGTAAAGGCAAGGGAGGGCAATGGTGAGGGTAAGGCAGGGTAATGGTAAGGTGCAGCACGGAGGTATTAGATGCAGTGGGAGCAGGAAAGTGAGGCTAGAAGGTGAAGAGGCAGAAGGGTCACACCTTGGGGTTGCTGAGGCAGCAAGGAGTCCACATCCACACCCAGAGAAAAGCAGGCACAGAGGTCCTGACAGTCACCAAGACCCTAGGGTTGGACAAGTCAACCTGCCTGGCCATGTCTGCCAGGGCAGTGTGAAACACCTCCTTTGCAAGGGCAGGCAAGGCAGCCAGAGTGGGGGAGTGTCCACCATGCACTTAACCATGGAGGGAACACAGCGGCAAGCTGAGATGGTCAGGGTGACACTTGAGGGGTTGGCAGACCTGGCAGAGGAAGGGTCAAGGGATGGAACCTGCTTTCAATGCCATTTCAGTGGGGCAGCAGCTGGGCTCACATCAGCAGAGCCCCCGGACAGAGGGTAATGACAGCCCTAGGGTGGGAGGGGGTGAGCAGCAAGAGTGAACCTTCCCCATGTTCATTTGAGGGTGGGTGGAGGACGATGCCAGGGACATTGTCCACTGCCATGGCAACCTCTGCTAGAGAGACCTGGGGGGAGGGGGGTGAGGTTTTCCTAGGAGAGTGCAGAGGGGGAAAGATCCTCCTCAGATGGAGACAGGGAAAACCCTTCAGCAGGGGAACTCCCCCTGAGCTCTGGGTGGGCAGATCTAGCATGCATATGGGGGGCCATGAAGTGGAACAGTGCGGAGCAGGGGAGCAAAAAACATGCTGAAGCGGGAGGACAGGAGCAAGCTGGACGTCAAGGAAGCAGAACAAGATGCACAGATGTGTGATTGTGCATCTTATCACCCCACAACATTGGAGCCCAAAAACCCCCTTTAGCCAAATCATCAGCACAATGAAGGCTCGAAGCTTCTGTGCAAAAAGAGCACCATGTGGTTGTCCAGCTTTCCATACTTTCCAGCAATCCCAGCACTCAACTTTTGGTTTTTGGTTTTTTCCCAGACTTTTGAAAACCATTGTAAACACAATAAAACTTACAAATCAAGATGACTGCTAAGGTTATTGTACCACACCAAATGCCTGATTGCAACAAACAGATTTTCTAAGATACAAAAATCCTGTTAACTACTGACATTTTTTTCCTGCTGTCACTGCAACATCACCTTGTAGAAGTTTGGCTACTCTTAGGGCCATGTCTATGGCCATAAAGAGGGGGATTAGAAAAAATGGTAGATAGCTCGAGAGCAACAAGAAACGCTGGGACACTGTAATGGACTGAAGACTTGCAGCAATGGTCTGCGCACTTGTTGTTGGTGTGGAGAGCAAAACCGTCAAACAAGGCAGAGTTGTCGTCGCTGTGGATGCCCCATACGCGAGCATCAAAGGGTAGATGGAACGAGAGTCTGTGAAATACATTAAAATACGACTGAATATTGGAAATCCGGGGATACATGCCTTTCCAAAGTCCTCTCATGCCAAGGATAAATACCGGTACTTGAAAGAATCTGGGATATGGGCAGTAAGGTTTATCCAGACAAAGAAGAAGTGCGCACTCACACTTCGACGACGAGGAATGTCTTGAACCACAAGAAGTTGTGGCTTTCACCAGCGTAACCCATAACGCCACTGATCAGCGGGTCAGCGGAGAGCTGCGCATACATTTTTGGAAGCTGTCTGATGAAACTAGGAACAAGATTGGTAGGGTATAATGGTTGACAATCGAGCAAGAGAGACGCAGGCAGGTGGATCTACAGCGGACGTGTCCGGTCCGAACGGCTTAAGCAACAACTTAGGTATGGCTAGTCAATCGACGACTTACCAGAAAAAACGAGAAGTAGAGTAGGTCTAGCGGACGGGAGCTCAGTGGGGTTCTCGCCGCCATGGTGGTGGTGGAATCAGGTGGATACAGTCGAAACCGAGTTGAAACCGAGTTGACATTCAAGGTTTACTTAATAACCCAAAGAGGAAATTTGACGATGCCACCGACTCGGAGTCGCCAGACGCCAGGTTACATCCCCATGCCTCGATATCCTCACACAAAACTGTTCAGTAATCCTGATCGTATCGTAGTTCTGTCAGGACCTCATATCCAGGTGCTAGATACACAGTAAGCACGATATCACGTTGATTTCGCACAACGAATGATCACAAAGCATGAAGAAATGGGCGCATACTCTTTTCAACAGTAAATTTCGCTCGAGAGGATGAAGTAGGGATCCTCAGAAGTGGGCCTATCCGTTGTTCTGGAATGAGTAAAGACGGGAGATATCTTGCCACTACTGGGGACGATAAGCGACTCAAGATCTGGGACCTCGAGTCGCTCACTCTCCTGAGTGCACGGTGGGGTTATTCGATTGAATCCCTTACCCCGAGCTCCATTGACATAGAGCGCCCAGAGAACTGCCAAAGAAACCAACGTATATCGAGTTCTCCAGGAATACGGACATTCTTGTTTCCGATAAATTCGGTGACGTTTTCAGGTGGACTTTTCTCTCATAATTCGCGGAGTTCCCCTGATCTCGTTCAAAGGTATGCACTCCACTCGAACAACAAGCTAGTCGAAGAAAAGAGTGCTTACGACACGCTCGCCTCCCACGAGAACCCATCTGGCGGAGAACTCATACTAGGCCACGCATCTCTTTTAACATGTTGTTTGCTTACGCCAGATGAGAAGTTTATCATAACAGCCGATCGGGACGAGCACATCCGAGTTAGCTGGTATCCGGTTGGCTACATAATTGAGAGTTATTGCTTAGGTCACAAGAAGTAAGGACTCTAATCCTTCACGCATTGTTGCGCTTATACCTCGCATGTACAAGATATGTGTCAGCCATTCATATCCCCACGGCATCTCCTACAAGCTTGATTTCTGGAGGAGGAGATCCCGAGCTGAATGTCTGGGACTGGATGACGGGACGCTTGCAGCGGAAAATCGCTGTATTACCTGCTGTCGAGCCTTTCATCAGAGTGACAGCGCAAAACAGAAGACAAGAACTCCGAGGTGAAAATGTAAAATACGCTGACGACGAAGCGGTCAACTCTAGAGGTGTGAAGAAAAATGCAGGAAAAGGGAAGCAACGGGATCTTGCCAGCTTGGAGCCTGAGGATTTCCAGGGCTACAAATCCTTGGAAGGCTCGAACAAAACAACTAATACAACACCGACCGTTTTCGTTGTTCGCAGAATCAGTTCATTTCTCACCAGAGGCGAAAACCATATCGTGTTTAGCGCGGTTGGGTAAGCCTGGACAATAGCGACAAGGTACTCACTGACTAGGGGACTTTTATTCTGCAGAGCAACGGCGATTTTTGAGTTTATCTTGGCAGAAACTCACGATCAACCTGATATCCGGCATCACGACTTTGGAAAGCCTGTGATTGACTTCACCATTTGTGGGGAAGGATCAATCTGGGTCCTGCTTGATGCTGACTTCCCTGAGGAGTCCGATGTTGCCGACGAACGTCCCCGTAAGTTGGTCCAAGTGGTTCAATGGTCGGTTAACCAGGTATGCACAATCCTGTATAACTATTGTGGTGTCCACTGATATCCCCCCACAAGTTTGCTGATACTGGTAACTCAGTGTTGCTTGACAGTCTTGACACCTCGTGCTCGCTCCCTGGTTCGCACTCTCCCAATTCGACGATAGAAACGATTGACATAGTCCCAAACAGCGGCAGCAGAAGATCTGAAATCCTTAGACCTTTACGCTGACCTGTCATCCCTACCAAAGAGTATCGATGGGGAGAAAGGAAACCAGGCGCTTGGACGATCGAATCCAATCCATGAATCTCTGGAAGATGAACCCGCCGAAGAAGATACATCAGTTACTTTCGGTCTGACAAGACGAGCCCTCGGACGACTGAAGCACAAACGCGCCTTGGACCAGCTACATTACAAGACAGTAGATGCTCATGATATCTCTGGCCCCGACACGAAGAAGATGAGGGCAGATTCGGACAATGAGGATTCACCTAGCATGTCGTATGAGTACTGAATTAACTTATCTGAAAGACTACTACAAGTGATTGATGACAACCTACTTGTTCTCGCAGCCATATATACTTTAGCAAGGATCTGATAGATAAGCATGCTCGTACGAAGACAACGCAATACTCCCCGAGTCACTCGGAGGACTATCGGTACAGCTTGAGTGAGTTATCACAAATAGGATATGCAAGTTGTAGCCCTCGGGATCAAAGAAAGTCACATAAGTAACCAAAAAAGGTCTTTAAGAAGCAGAGATTCAAGTGCCATAAGATTGCACAGATGGTTTGTAGTCCACGATCACGAGCAGAGATCCACCCTCGACCGGCGAGGTGTTGACACGGATTTTCATTACACCACTGTCCGAGTCTTTCTGACATCGGGTTACTATCAGCCAGTTCCTCGCAGCATATCCGACGACTCAGAGGTGTATCTTTAGATTACTTATTTAACTCGGCAGGATTTTGAAGTTGGCGACCCGCGCGCGCTGCCTAAACCCACTCTCAGTCGTACTACACCTCAAGGAATCTAATTAAATTTTATTATCTACATATGGCCACATGATGCAATGCGTTCAATGTATTCCCATTCCCATACTTCGTGGTAAACTGCGAAAATAGATTGTTACACATGCGTGACCTCAACAAGGATTTTCCAAGTTCCAATACATCCTGGACTGGCGAAACATAGCCGAAAGGCAAGCACCGATGAAACATACAATAGTCTACAGCCTACAGAACACTAAGGATATTCACCATACTGTGTCAGGTTTATGCCCAACGTCCAAGTAACGCCATAATGCCAGTACCAAGTAACATGCAACACAATGCATATGCAAGCTTCTTGGGAGATGCCGTGTTCATTTCTTTATTGAATAGGAACTCATGCGCCATTAGCTGCGGTATCGAGTTAGCCAAAATCTGGAAAAAGAAACAGGACATGTTTACCTCCACCAAACCAGTGTACAGCAAAATTCCGGCGCTTATAGAATCCATTACACCGCTGACGATGGACGCCGTTGTGCTGCCAGGGTTGTAGGTATTACGAACCCCAAGCCCCACTGCGATCCCAACTGGTGTCGTGATGGCATATAGAAAGGCTGCACAGAAGGGGATGTAGTTATACTGTGGTGGAAGTGGCATGAACGCCAATCGCGATCCGATACCCAGGCCCTCGAATGTTTCTGCCAAACGCATTAGCCGAATTATTTTGCGACCTGGACGACTGGCTCACGATGGAAGATAATCACAACGAAGAGCACTTTGAAATCTGGATCCACAGCCAGCGTCAATCCAATGAGTATACTATATAATAGCCATCAGTATCTGTTTACCTGTAAAGAAAAGCGGGCTCACCTATGCAGCAGAATGCCAAACTCCAGGATGAATACACCGATAACCTGCGCCATCGCAGAATCATTCAAACGTTCTGAAAGAGTTGCCTCGAGGTCAGACGACGTAGATTTCTCGTCCAAATTTGCGCTCTCCGGACCGTGAGCGGCGTGTGAGCCAATGCCATGACCATGGGGATCTATAAGAGTGATTCACAGGTCCTTGATAGCAGTGTTATAGGCATACCATGCTTAATTCCCAGTGCAGCAAGCTTTGCAGTCCCCACCCGGAAGGCGACGATTTCTACAATAAAGATTGAATAAAGACTGAGCATTGCGAGCGCAAGGGGATACGGCTAATGTAGTGAATTTGTTGAGAGTAGATTGATGGGACGAGTGTGTTTAGACGCACGTAAACCTGCCACGCAGCCGACAAGCATGTCGATCCAAGCTCACTTATAGCGGGGCTCAATAGATGAATGAAGGCAGTCGCGATCTGTACAAAAGGTGAGGAGAACTACAACCCGTAAATCAAGAACTCACAATAACTCCAGAGCCAAAATATTTAGCAAACCTACCAACAGAATAAGCATAGTACAGACGGGAACGAACGAACGAAAAGACTGACTCGAACACACCAATCGGCACCTTCAGCCATTTGGATCTCTTCGTAAGGATAGGGAAGAATGCACCGCAGGCGGAACCTGTAAGGATCACGAAGATCGAGGCTACCCGCAGGCCAGTGTACGTATATGCGCCACCACCATCACCACAGTTTTGTGTAGTAGAAGACATGACTGTGTCACCGATCAATGAAATGGGTGGAAGGTCGAGTGCACACAACCTACCGGGATCTGTACTATACCATTCGTTTATTAAGATGAACTGTGGGAGATCAACCGTGAGGGTCCCCGTATCACACCCTGCCGAGTGAGGACCCTCACAGTTGATCTCCCGCATGGTACCCTCCCGGTCATGGCTGACGAGTCAGCTGCAACATGGTGACATTTTAAGACTCGTCAGGGACAAGTAATGGTACACAGTGATGCACCCGTAGCCCAAGATAGACCAGAATCACTACAACGTTATCGATACGCCCCAGTCGGCTAAATAGTTATAGTGTATGAATGTCGGGACATCGACGCATGGCTCATCTTCGGTCACTTACTTTGCAAACGATCGGTACCTATCATTCGCTTCGGTCAAACCGTGACGACTATGCTTCTCTAGCCATGCTCTTCGAGAAGAGGCTGATTTCATCTGCAAGAGCATGTAAACGAGAAGGAGGAGTTGACAGAATATGTGCAGCGTAAAATGTCAGCTTCATCCCTATGTGACTTCTTCGACTCGTGACGGCGGAAGACTCCACCTCAATGCCGAAGAGTGAGCTCATGTCAGATATCACCATCAGTGTCGTTGCAAAGGGGTGATCTGTCCCTAACATCACTGTCCTTTCTTGCTCTTCCAATGAATGTTCTGTGATGGTAATCCTCCGAGGCCGCACAAGCTTCGCGACGTCCTCCAGTAAGACAAGCATAGCCCTGTTATCGATGCTACCCTATTCCGCGTCAACAAGACCCAATAGGATCTGACACAGCCACTAACTCACTGGGTCAAACTGTGACCAAAATGTGATTACCGCATCAGTCAGGGATGCGTGTCGCAACTTCGACTTGCGATCAACGAGGAACGGGAGAGATTGCGATAATATCCTGCGCGCCTCATTTTGATCCTGAGAGTCGTTTGTTGTCGAAGCCAATGGAGACATAGACAGGTGTCGAGTGACGTAGATGTACGCGAGACTAGTAGAGCCCGATTACCCGTGTTAGTCCAGGAGTAAGGAAAGAGAAATACATACAGCACGGCACATATATTGTACAACAGTGATATACCACGAGAAGCTTGGTTGATGAGGTTGGTTTGAACCACCATCAAATCCGGCTTTACTCCGCAAGGGACGCGTAGCGAAAGCGACGATTGCCCGACATCGCTGGGCGCTTCCCACCACGGGAGTTGTCTGGTCTTCCCGAGTTCCGCGCTTGCTAGAAGCTCCTGTACCAGCCCGCTCGACGGGTCCCTGAGTGCAACGAAGAACTTATCCCTCTCCTTTGTAGTTAACAACCGAAGTAAATCATCAGCCGAGGCAGAAGCTAGGACACTATTATTTGTTTGGAGTAGAACACGCAGAAGATGACTCACACATATCTATCGCGGAGAAACGGTGCACAAGGCTGTCCTCGTTGTCGTGATCAGAATGATGGAATAGTCCATCCTCGTCCGCAGCACTCTGGTCCTCTATCCGCTTGAGCAATTCAATTACGTTGTTCCTATCTCCTTCGGCTCCTGAGGACCCCAACTTGATGCCTACTTCAAGCTCTTTCCGATAAAATGTTTCGGAGCACCGTGAATGAGGCTTTTTGGGGTACTTATCAGGGGTCGGCGAGATATGAGCCGGAAAACACACCTCCGACCGAAAACAATTCAAGCTACAGTAGAAAAGATTGCACGACGGGCATGTGTACCTAGAAATTTGTTTTCGACAACTTTGACGGTCGTCCGGATCTGAGAGTCTACTTAGGTGATGAAACGAATGGTGTGACGCACATTCCACAAGATACGTCGCTCAAGGTGCTGGCTGGCTCATCTGAGTTATGAGTCTTTATCGCAGGCGTCGTCATATGGGCAGTATTCGGCTAGGAAGCACCCCCGGTCAAGTAGTGATGGCAAACGCGTATGATGAGGAATATAACGAGCTATATGATACTACGGCAGGTAACCTTCAAAACTCGACCATGTGATTAGTACCAAAAATGGTCAATTATTTCCACTTGAACTTCTTCTACTGGCATTGTACTACTTACTACCGATACGCACGGTCGTTATAAAATCCAAATCTCATCTACAATGGTAGATGCTCGGCTTACTGATGCAAAGTCAACTTTTTCTTCCTTCTCTCATCTCCTTGATTCACGCATTCTGCGGGCACTTGCCGACATGGGTTTTGCAAGACCTACTTTGGTGCAGGTCAAGGCTATTCCAATCGCTCTCGAGAACCGAGACATACTTGCAAGAGCGCGTACTGGAAGCGGAAAGACAGCTGCTTACTGTATTCCGGTCCTGCAGAAAATTTTAAGTGCGAAAGCAGTAAGTCCTGTTTGCAATGTTCCCGACCCTACGGTGAATTTAGACCTGCTTGACTCAGACCCTGTCAATCGTGGACCCCTCCTATCGAGTCACTAGGGCCCTTATCCTGGTTCCGACACGGGAGCTTTCTGAACAAGTACATTCTTGTTTGCGGAGTCTCTTGACATATTGTGACAAAGAAGTTGCCATATCAAATGTTGCAAGTGGTGCTCCATCTCACATACAACGGTGTGGTCAGACACCTTGCGGACCAAGCGCGTTCTCATACACTCCCATAGCACCGTATTGGGGGACAAGCCTGACATTGTCATTGCGACTCCATCACGTATACTAGGACTCCTTCAATCCAAAGTGTGTCTGACAGTCGCCATCGCGGCTCACGTCTCACCTATCAACAGACCCTCGTCTTGTCTTGTCTCGAGTCTCTGGTTATTGATGAAGCCGATCTCATATTATCTTATGGCTACGACGAAGACGTCCGCCAGATATTTGGAGGAGGCTTTTTTCCCACCATCTACCAATCTTTCTTAATGAGCGCTACAATGACAGATGACGTGGAGACCTTAAAAGGTCTTGCTCTACGCAACCCCGTATGTTCCTCCCACTGTTCGCATTTGAAGCATACCCACCCTTTCTTTTCCCAGGCCATATTGAAACTAGAAGAGGGTGACGAAGATACACCTCTGCTTACTCAATACTTTGTGCGGTATGCCGAACATCTATCTGATGCTACGTCGCTACTTACATTACAACCGAAGATGCTCCGAAGTTGACAAGTTTCTCCTCGCCTACGTAATCCTCAAACTCCGTCTTATCAACGGCAAATGCATACTCTTTGTTAACGACGTAGATCGCTGTTACCGTCTCAAACTCTTTTTGGAACAATTCTCGATCAAGAGCTGCGTTCTCAACTCCGAACTCCCGCTGAACTCCAGGCGAATATGTATTTTTCCCGATTTTGTATACCTCCGCTGATCTCTCTGCTAGATACCATACTGTTCAGGAATTTAACAAAGGTGTTTACGACTACATCATCGCTACAGATGAGAGTAGTGGAAAAGCTGAAAGAGATACCGACGGTGAACAAGAGGATGAAGAAGGGCAGCGAGACCACCTTCCCATTCTAGAGGACATTGGTCAGTAATCAACCTCGATCACCTATGGATACCCTCACGCGACTCCGACAGAGAAACCCAACCCTCTAACCTCGACTTCAGGATCATCTGCGCCAAATACTCCATCACACAAACGTGAACGATCCTTATCACCGCAAGCTGGACCTTCCAAGTCTCTCAAGCGCAAAAAAAAGAAAATATCGGACAGAGAATATGGCGTTACTCGCGGCGTTGACTTTGTAGATGTCGCCTGTGTGGTGAACTTTGATCTTCCATCGTCTTCCAGATCATATACGCATCGCGTTGGGCGGACAGCTCGCGCCGGTCGCACAGGAATGTCTCTATCCTTTGTTGTGCCCGCGGAGGAGTGGGGAAAAAACAAGGTCGTGGGTTCCCTCGAGAGTTCTAAAGATGATGAGGTAGTATTTGCGAAGATTGAAAGAGAGCAGGTCGGTAGAGGGAACGCAATCAAGGAATATCAATTTGATATGCAACAAGTCGAGGCATTCAGATATAGGATGGAGGACGCCCTGCGCTCTGTAACCCGGAATATCATCAAGGAGGCCCGAATAAAGGAGTTGAAAACCGAGATTCTCAACTCTGAGAAACTCAAGGTACGTGCAAGTGTTTTGTGCTCGTGTCTCTGGATTGCTCACCGGGTGCAGGCACACTTTGAGGATAATCCACTAGATCTTGAATATCTTCGGCACGACAAGCCACTGCATCCCATGAGGATCCAGGCACACATGAAGCATGTACCAAAGTATCTCTTACCTCGTATGGCCCCAGTTGTTGGAACTCAGGAAGGGGATTCCACTACGTCGAATTTGTCTAGGCCAAAGGTTGGCTTCGCACCCTTCAGAAAACCGTCTAGTCGGCATCGCGGACGAGGGGGCGGAGGTAGGGGCGGAGCAAGCCGTGGAAACAAGAAAAAATCAGACCCTCTAAAAATATTTAGATGATATACACAGTAAGTACATATCATTGGCCACCCGCCCCAGGATATCGTACATAGCCATTCGTGCTGTAGTATATTCCTGAATCTGAAGGGTACTCAAGCCGCGGCTTCGTCCCATCCTTTGGATCGTTCGACAGCACGCTGCCATGCCATCCAGACCTTGTCCCTTTGAACCAACGAGGTGCGGGGTGTGAACACTGTATTGCCATTGGTGTTGACCTCAGCGAGTGTCTCTGGTCTCAATAGGTCCCATCCGAATAAGCCGATAGCAGCCCCAGCCAGCAGAGCAGATCCCAGCGCCGTTGACCTGTCAACCACCATACTTAACATTCAGTCACGTTGGCTGGGATATAGATACTTACTCCCTCATCTCCGGTCTAATGACGTCGAACCCCCCCATGTCTGCCAAGATCTCCATACAAGCATCTCCGTTAGTCATCCCCCCGTCAACCTTGAGATGATCAAGGTCGGTCTGAGAGTCTAGTTTCATGCTCTCCAATATGGCCCTTGTTTGGAACGCATTGGCTTCTATCGCTGCACGCGCAATATGGGCGGGGGTGGTATACGATGATAACCCTATACACCATTAACAGTCAATTCCCCAAATAGACTCGGAAGGGACAATGTCCTTATACCGATGATTAGCCCGGCAGCTCCAGGGTCCCAGTAAGGTGCCAGCAGACCAGAAAATGCCGTCACGAAGTATATACCGCCGGAATCAGGAGTGGATCGCGCCAAATCATTAATCTCGCTCGCGGACTTGATGAAACCCATGGAATCCCGCAGCCTGAAGCCAGTTAGCCTTGGGTTTTACATATTAGATCGCCAAGCAGACCATTTGATGGCACTTCCTGCAACAGCAACTGCATCGTCCATGCTTCAATCAAGAGGACAGCATGTGAGATGATCGTCTGCTTACCACTGCCCTCCAAGGCATACACAGGAGCGGTGCCAGGACCGGGTTGGTATGCAACCTAACCAAAGTCTCAATACGAAAGGTTGGATTCACGATAATGGCTCACGGTGCCCAACAGCCCATGACTGCTCTGAACGATTTCTCCGCCCGTGCAAAATAGCAAAAATGAACCGGTTCCATAAGTGCATTTAGCCTCCCCTCGCTTCAAACATTTGTTCCCGACAAGCGCGCCTTGCTGATCGCCGACCAGGCCACCAATGGGTATACCTTTCAATGGTCCATCTGCAATGTGACCATAGACTTCTGAGGAAGAGACAAGCTTTGGAAGAATAGATGACCGAAGGTCGAAAAATTTGAGCATTCTGTCATCCCATTCTAATGTATGGAGGTTCATGAGGAGGGTTCGCGATGCATTCGTTACATCTCCAATATGGATGCCTCCAGCTGGCCCTCCCGTCAGATTCTACACCCGTTTGTATGTCATTCATAGTCCCAAAGAGATATTACATCACCTACATATACAACCCAAGATTCCACCGTACCGAATAGTAGGTTGTCTTCTGCATGAGCTTTTCCGACCTCTGGATAGTTGTCGATCATCCACCGCAATTTGACAGCGGAGAAATACGGCGAGAGTTTCAGCCCGGTACTGATTGAGCACTATCGATGAGAGAAACCGCAGGAGGTAAGTAAGAACCGATGATCTCACATATCCCGCAGGGTGTCGATACCCTCCTCTCCTTTCTTGAATTGACCTGTCGCGACTTCAAGCCCAGTATTTGCAAGCGCGCGTTCGTAATGGGCTACTGTGTTTTTCATCCTCGAGTCAGTCCATACGATGGCCCTGCATAATGGCCTTCCGGTTTTACGGCTCCATGCCACGGTGGTTTCTCGTTGATTTGTGATACCTTTGAAGAAGAACCTGAAATGGAAGGGAGAAGTGTGGAAAATGCACTGTACAAACCTATCACTTTGACACTCTCTTTAGCCCAGCCGTTGCTCTCCAAGTTCTCGCAAGCGTTGGCGATACAGGCTTCCGAAACTTTCTGTATTTCATCGGGATCATGCTCGTGCCATCTATCTAGTCTGAAAAATTCACATCGGATATCAGATATCGGAACTCACCCTGGATTGGGATAATATTGAGAAAACTCAGACTGAGATTGTGCGACGATGTTTGCATATCGGTTAAAAATGATGAACCTGACTGAGCTGCGAGACCGCACGATAACATGAACATAAATTAGCATCATGATCATCCCAGGGTCCACGACTCTTTCAAGTACGTGTATGTAGACAGCGAGCTCACGTTGTTCCACAGTCCAAAGACCCCACAAATTCGCCTTGCTTCAGGCCTGCCATGGCGATCGGAACGAAGGATAGGCCCGGATCTGCTGAAGAATTACCTTCCAACTTTGGAGTCAACGATCTTTATTTCAATTGATCGGATGATAACGTCCCGGGCACGCCGGTTACCACGGCCCGCTGCCAGTGCACAACTTCTCAACATGGTGATGAAGATGAGCCTAACAAAATAATTCCACACTCAAGGTGCTGCAGCGTTCGCTACCTCAAGAGTGATGTGTTGGTGGCGAACTTCACAAAGTAGTAACATTGAACCAGTCATGTGCCTACACCGTGTTGGTATAATACATTTCCTTCTCCGATTCGCTCCAGGCGAATACGGGAAGTGGGTGAGCTTCAGTGTTGAAAACCCATTTCTCTAGCGGAACAATATCATCGTCCAAGAACAAAAGGTAGAGATATTTGAGTGTCTCCGCCAGGAAGTAGCTGACGTCGGATGATGAGATGACCATGCAATCGAACTGATCTTGAATTTACTAACCTCGGCATTGAATCTTGTAGGATGGGATCGGCAGACTGGACTCTGTCCACGCTGGCATACCCTGATGGCGTCTTTGCGACGCGCTCAATAGCCTGGAAGACACTCCAACCCCTGTGCCGCCATTTGACGTCCCCAGTCGTCCGCCATAAGATGTAAAACGACTCGACGGCCTGCAAAAGGCAATCTTAGCAACATTACTTGTTGGAGACAACATCAGCCACACCTCAGGACGTAAATAATAACCTGTATTCCTGATGCCATAATCCCTCGTGATGGTATCAGTTTGCTTCTCCTTCACAGTCTTTGCCCTCGGATTCGCAACCCACGGGCGTTTGTCGCCCACACCGGGTGGTGAACCTAGCTGACTATTTGCTTTCCACTTCTGCATCGCATCCATCCACCTGATTTCGCCAGACTTACCAATACGCATGGCAACGGTGTCCGGTCCCAGTCCCGAGGGCTGGTCTGCATATGAAAGATAACACATTTGTGCAATACCCTCAGCAGCCCAGAGATGTAGGTCTGCGAGGTCAAACTCCGCGAGAGCTTCGTTTCTCTGACGCTGTTTTGGAGGGAGATCATCACCAAGTTGTGTAATATTGATTCCGACGGTCTCGAGGTTATTTAAAGGAAGGAGGTGCACTCCTAATGCCAATAGACCGGGGAAGAAACATGACAAGTGCTCGAAGGAGTGTGAGGTTGCAGTCCTGTCCCCGTTGGTTGTTGAGTCTGTAACATAGAGTAGCTGACGCTGAGACGAAACGTAGAGGAGATTATTGATAACGTGAGTAGTAAACCTCAAATCTTGGAGAAGGACCGTCAGGACGCATGCCAGGATCGCAGAGGAAGAAGCTAACACATTTCAAGATTAGCTCTATCTGAGCGTGCAGTGAGCAAAAATTGCTTGAGGGTATATTCGTGAGCACTATCAGCAGCGGCCCCAACCGATAGACGGACTGTGGAGGCAGATATCAGTGAGCTGCATGGATCGTCAGTTCAGACCACGCACGATTTGACGGTTTTCCATCATGTATAGCCCAATATGTCGGATACATGCCTCCCGATAAGCTGAGGTTAGTGTTATAGAAAAGATTGGTGACCGTAGTAGCCTGTAACAAAAATGTTAGGGGTGTCTATGGTAGAGAGGTAACAGCATAACACTGACACGATCTACGTGTACTTTCTTTCCTGTGATTTTGCCTAGGTATGCATATTCCAACTGGAAAGATGCTATTTCAGCGAGCGAGCTGGGGGCCACATGCAGCGCAGAGAATATACTAGAGCTAAAGGTGGCATCGAAAACAGGTATCTGACAATAAATATGGACCTGGCGCACTTGTAATAAGTGTCTACTGCAAATCGGGGGAATCCGCTGGATGTATTGAAGGCGGGCGAAAGCTTGGTTGCGAGTTCGTCTGCTTTGTCTCGCATAATATTGTCCATGGACAGCGCGTAAGCAGACAAAAGACCACCCAGATAACGAATGACCGTTTCGAAGAAAGGTACATTGATGTTCTGTGGCAGTAAGTCGTGTGACATAAAGTACTCAGAGAGGACGTACAGCAGGTAAAGAAAAGTTGGTGGCTGTGATCATTGGGATGGCACGCACATACTCGTCCTCTAGACCCATGAGAAGCATTGTATCAAGGGAGTCTACGGCAGTAACACCCCAACCATTGAAACTATCGTCACCCCCAAGTCAACGCGACAACTTGCGTAAAGTGGAAAGCTTACTTGTCGATGCTCAAGTTTGAAATAGGACGCAGTTCGTCATGGGGGAAAGCGTAACGCTCGTATCCGTGGTACGCGTGCAAGAATGCGTTCTTTACTTGAACCGCCCTGTCGGCCCAGATTTCAGGGGTCTCGGAGGGCCAAAAGAAGACGTGTTCCTGAGGGAGGAGGGTTTCATTTTGCTCCAAGTTGTTGTGGTAGAGGGTCCACAACGCTACTGAGAATGCGAAGACGAACACGACATGGCGAATAGTGATGCCACGGCGGGGGTGAAAGGAGATGCGCGTGCCCTGGGTGCGGCGGAGACTGCTCAGAAATGTCATGAAGGAGTCCACTCGACGGCAAGCGAATATAATATTTTATATATATAAATCGGCGTTGCTCTCTCCATCATCTTCCGTGGGAATTAAATAGCGGTGATCCCAGCTAGCGGCGCGCTTGCTAATTGTTAATCAATCTGCATCACTACCATTCAACGTCAACCACGACACGCCATTAGTCCTGATTTTGACGTTGATAGGCCCGCACCAAGCTCAGTGTACGGAAGAATTAGGCTGGTAATATTGGCGAGGCTGAGTTTAAAATCTGGAGAAATATTCGAGGAAGCGATTGCAGGTTGGCGACATGTCGAGCTTCGACAAGGTCGTCAAGTTGGCTTGCAAGCCAAAGCCTGCCCCCCCAAAGGCAAAGGTATGTTCTCCGCAACTTCGTTCCTCCCTGACCCACAAGGCTCCTCTCCTCAGTACCTAGATCCCATCATCGCTGCTACATGGTCTGAAGATGGTGCTGTGCACGATGTCTGCAAGGCCCTCGTCCCTCGTCTCCGGGAACCAAATGCCATAGTGCGCAACGAGTCCTGCTGACCCCCGTTCTATACCTTACCCGTCTTATCGTGGATCGCACAGGTCGTATTCAAGGCTTTGATCGTCTTACACACCATGATCCGCAACGGAGCAACCGACAACATCCTTTCTCACCTCTCCTCTTCGGAGGTCCTGCGTTTGCGTAATGTCTCTGCCGGAAATTGGGAAGGTAACCGAGCTCTCTACTTGTCATTGCCATGCAGCCACTTATGGCCGTCGGCGTAGGTTATAATGCACCTCAAAACATGCAACACTACGCACTCTACCTGGACTCTCGTATACGGGCGTACCGTGAGCTGAAACACGATGCAATCCGAGTACAGGCCGAGACCAATCGTGATTTGCGCCTCAACAACTCGATCGAAGAAGACATGGCATACTCTACTGCGCCGCCGTCCAAAGCATCATCAACCAAATCCAAAGCCCCTCAAAGAAGCAAGACAATAATGGGTCGCAAGCTTCGTCTCATGACCGTAGAGAAGGGCTTGCTTAGGGAAACAAAGACAGTGCAGAAAATGATCGACTCACTGGTGGAATGTCGGGTAAGCTTTAGCATTACTCTCGGTTGCCGTCTAACCAGACATCTATATTCAGTTCTATCTGGATGACCTAGAAGACGAGCTCACCATCACTGCTTTGAGGATGCTTGTCAAGGATCTCCTCATCCTATTTCAAGCGGGTAACGAAGGTGTGATAAATGTGCTTGGTGAGGATCGTCATTTATACAGCTTAACTCCGTCGAGCTAAATGCACTTCAGAGCATTACTTTGAGATGTCAAGATATGATGCGGAAGAAGCCCTAAGCATCTATCGTAATTTCTGCAGTCAAACTGAGCGAGTCGTCGAATACCTCGGTGTTGCCAAGAAACTACAGAATCTCTTGAATGTTTCAGTACCAAACTTGAAGCATGTAGGTCCCAATGTTCGTGCTTCTCGTAAAAATGGTGTTAATCAAACTACAGGCCCCAGTTTCTCTTGCGAGTTCGCTCCAAGACTATCTCAACGACCCAAACTTTGAGCAGAACAGGATCGAGTACAAGGCAAGCAAGGGAGCCGCCGAAAGAAATACCAAGGATCGCAATATTGGTGCTTCTTCGACTCAGGCACCTAAAGGTATTGTATCCATCTATCCGTACACCCGAATTTGATTCATGTTTACAACAAGGTACTCACATAACATCAACGAACTCGACGATCACCGAAACATCAGTCAAACCTCCGTCCCCGCCTCCTTCTGGTGCTAATGGCAAGCCTGGCGTTGATTATGTGATGGCGGATTTCTTCAGCTCCATCGAAGGGGAACAACCGCCTATTTTTAACCCCATTACTGGCAGGCGAGTTCTGTTTTCATACCTTTGAGCTTTCGTAACAAAATGTTCAGCCCGACGGGCAATCATTTTCAGCAGCAGATGGTACACAACCCTTTCGTTCAGCGACAGATGACCGGTGCTTTTACTTCTGGCGGCCAGGTACAGATCCAATCTACAGGCTTTCCGCCTTCCTTGCCATTCCAATCTGCACAACCATTTCAGCCGACTCCGCCGTTACCGTCGTCTCAGCCCAACAGCTTTACTGTTCAATCACAACAGGCCCCACAGCACCGACCATTTTCGACGTTCATTCCCCAACAAGTAACCGGTCTGCAAACGGGACCGAGTACTGGATTTTTACAACCTCAACCTACTGGCGCAAATCCCTTCAGACAAAGTGTGCTCATTCCGCATGCAACTGGAATACCCACATTCAATGGGATCCCACCGATGCCTCCACTGTTTGCACCACAAACAGATTCTGTCTTCCAGTTGACGAGTAACCTGCAATCGCAGTCGCCTGGACAGCCTACGGCCCCACTTGTGCAAGTTCGACAACCAGTACCTTCAAATGCTCAATCCGGGCACAACTACCCATCATCAGAAGCACCTGTACGGCCTGCGTCCACACCGCTAACCAGCGTTGTTGCCAACCCGTCATCAGCATTCCCTCCCATCGCACAGCCTGTTAGATCGCACCAGACAGGCTCGCGCAACCCATTCGGTGTTCCGGTGACTCCGGCTCCACCCGTTCCTAAACCACCTACCCTTTTGGAACTTTCCATGGGTCTCGGGCGGCTAGGTGTAGACGATAGCCAACCGCCACCTCATTCGCAGTCGAGTGCCGCCACTAGCCCCCAAGTACAACGCACTGCCGCGGCAACAACAGGATCGGCCTTCTCAACTGTTGCGTCTTCGTTTGCGTTTCCGAACAAACTTGAAGAGAGCACTTCCTCCCTTAGTAGCGATCTGAATAGTTTTGGCTCGCACCCTCTCAATCTTCTAATGGCTCCCACAACCACGAGCTTGAAGGCCTCGGATTCACTGTCCTCTCCTCTCTCTTCCCAACTAACCAACGCTACCGTTTCTTCGCATGCTCCTTCGATCCCGGTAACCGGTCCCATCAAACCTCAGTATACCGGTTTCAGTGGAATAAAGGCGTTCAAGCCCACTTCCAGCTTTGGTGCTTCGCTGCTAGAGTCTCTTCCCCCCATACCTCAATCTGGCGCTACGACCCCTGACCCGAGTACACAAACAACCACCCATTCGTCTGCTCCCTCACTACCCACGAATCTTGCTCTCAACGGATCTTTATATGCATCCAACGCGGGCAAAGACGGCAGTGCACTTGGGACCATAAACCCCCAGCCAGCAGGTGTACCCCTCTCTCCACAGAGAGTGAGCGGAGGATCCACTCCTGGCGTTGGTCTCCGGCCTCAAGCTACTGGAGCTCTCGGAGCTGCAAACCCGTTTCGAGCGACAATGTTTGCTACAACGTCCGCTCCGTCCACCGTAAGCGGCATGTCGAACACACTCGTGGCTTCTGCATCGACACCACCATTTGGAGGTCTAGGCAATGGGACTGGGGTTTTTCCTGCGTTTAGTCCTGGATTCGGGATCGGTGCCTTTGGTCCGTCTTCCACCTATCTAGGTCAAGACAGCTCGAATATGCAGCAGCAAAATGCGGGGGCGTCTTTGATATAGCCATTCCCTGCTCGAGGAGGCTTGATTCTCTCTATTATCTTGTCCACACACCCTTACTGTCCGCCTTGATGTAAATCGATTGTGGTTCTTTGGATAGTCTGTCTTTTTCACATCTTGAAGGTCACTTTCAGTTCGCGGATTGCAATCCAGATTTGAGGACACTCGACACTGATTTCTTCGGAGCCACATTCATTTCAGGCCACTTCTCTTTGGTGTAATCTACTCATTTGAATACCCCATCCTCATGTATGCTAACGCTCGATGATTTCAAACAAAATGGTAACTTAGACTCAAGTTTGTCGTGCCAACAAATGATATTCGTTGACGTGCATATTCAAACTGACGAGTTTGGCAACCCAGTGAGGTTGGCCACTTTTTCGAAACACATCTACAGCTTGAATATTTCGCTTTTCATGAGATGTCTGACATATTCATTGATGGAAAATCTCAGTGTGGACCAAACTCAGCAACACTTGCAATTAGATGTAAATATCACGCCCGTCGCGTCATCGACGCGTTTTGACAAGTTACTTACTTACACGCCATACCTTTGACGAACATCGATGGCAGCGTAAGTCAACTTCAATTGCATCTCCTCCGCACAATTCTCATCTCTTATACCGCGTCAGTGAATATTCACATTCGGACGTTCAAGTTGGCGCCGACGTGTCTCCCACAATGACCATCGAGACTGCGCTCGAACACGCCCGACGCGCATTCGCGCTCAAAAAATACGAACAAGCCGTCGAATACTACGCCACTGCGCTCGAGTTGCAGTAAGTCAACATATCTCCCATACCCGTCCGTCAAAAACCCACTCCAACCATGTTCAAATGGTCTTTTCTATCCTATCTAGGACGAAAGAACACCACGAAGACGCGCCGGAGATGGCCGATTTGTATTTTTCATATGGGAAAGCGCTGTTGGAGAACGCGATATCTCAGGCTTCAGTGCTGGGAAAGGAACCCGAGCCTGGTCCACAGGACGAAGAGGAGAAACGTAGGATCCGCCCCTATTAATATACCCGACACATGCTCAACCCCCGTAGGACCAGGTAATGGACCCATCCTAGAATTCGGAGATGAAGGGGAAGGAGAGGACGAGGATGGGACTGTCGATCTTTTGGGCCAAGCCGCCAAGGAAACCGAAGAAGAAGACGACGACGAAGACGAAGCCGAAGAAGGTGAACCGGAAGATGACTTCAATGCCGCTTGGGAAGTACTCGAACTCGCTCGTGGCATATATGAAAAAGGGAGCGACGAAAACGATCGAACCAAGCTGAAACTCGCAGATACCTACATCGTACTCGGAGATGTGTCCTTGGAAACTGGTGCGGCCCCAGTGCTGCGTCGTTACTATGTCACTGATGCCTATCCTCAGAGAAGTTTGACCAGGCAATAACGGATTACTCTGCAGGTCTTGCCCTCAAACTTGACCTCTTGCCGACCTCCTCGCGACAGATTGCCGAAGCTCACTACAAGTTGAGTATGGTCCTTGATCTGACTTCCGGGCGGCTCTCGGATGCCATAGTACACGCGGAGAAAGCACTTGAAAGCGTCCTGGAGCGGATTCAGGAACTCAAGGATGGACTTGACGGCAAGTTGCCACCCGCCCCCGTGGCGGCACGAGTAGAGGACGAGAAAGGGAAAGGGAAAGGAACACCTTTCCTATCGTTGGCTGGAGACCTCGTGCAGAATATGTCAAAGAGTCAAATGGAAGGCGAGCTTCAGGAGTTGGAGGGTCTGAAAGAGGATGTTGCCTTGAAGGTTGGCCAAACTGTGGTGCTCGATGATATTCTCTGGTTCATCAATCCTCCTTTAGGTCGATGAGCTCAAGACAACGCCGAAGGCGCCGGCAGAATCAGCTCCAGCTCTGGCTGCAAAGGTACTTGATCAAGAGCTAAACGCAAATTCAATAGCTGTACCCGGCCAGCCAGCCGTCGTTCATGATCTAACTTCTATAGTGAAAAGGAAGAAAAAGAAATCGCTTGAAAACGAGGCTGGTTCAAAACGAAAAGTCGATGATGACGACGCCAGCCCCGCAACGAAGAAGGCCAAGCTGGAGGATGACATATCGTCGTGATACTTTACTAGAGTTTTATACTTCAAGTTGGTACATTTTTGATACTCAAAATGGGACACGGGGTGTTTCTATTGGAGTATGCTTATATTTTTTCTTACCCTCTCCTACTCCGAACTCTCCCACAACATGACCCTTCTTGTCTTTACTCCGCATCATATATTTGTAGATTACCAACCCCTCAAGCCCTACGGGACCCCTTGCATGTATTTTCCCCGTGCTGATACCTACCTCTGTGCCGAAACCGTATCTAAAACCGTCTGCGAAACGCGTGCTAGCGTTGACAAATGTGCCAGCCGAGTCGACACCACGACAGAATTTGGATCCATCCGTTTCTGATTCGGTGACTATCGTATCGGTATGGTGCGAGGAGTGGGTGTTGATATGGAGGATCGCAGCGTCCAGTGAGTCGACAGTTTTGACGGACAGTTTCAAGTCGAGGTGCTCCGTACGATAGGATTGCTCATCAGCCTTGACAATGCTGTTTGAATTCGTACGAGCAACAGACTGAGGAATTGCGGAGATGGTTTCCTCATCACAGATAAGTTGAACATGAGCGCTCAAGAGGGCGCGGGCGACCTCTATCCAAAGAGTGTACAACAAACTCCTGTGGACCAGCAAAGTCTCCGCGGCATTACACGCAGAAGGGTAATCAATCTATATCACATTCGCGTCAACCATAGATCTCGGGGAATGGTAGAGTGAGCGAACCTTGGAGTCCACCACAACGCGGACAGCCTTTTCCGGATCGGCATCTTGGTGGAGATAAACATGACAGAGGCCATCTGCGTGTCCCATGACGGGAATTCTTGTATGATTTTGGATGTTTCTGACCAGTTCATTACTGCCTCTTGGGATAACGAGATCGATGAACTGATCGAGCGCCAGCAATGCGGAGACTTCTGCTCTGGTTTGTACCGTCTGAATGTAGGTTGCAGGCAGTGACGACCGCCTCAAGCCTTCTGAGATGACCTTGGCGAGTTCAACTGTTGTTCTTTTGGACTCTTTTCCGCCTTTCAAGATGGCGGCATTTCCTGTTCGGAGTATTCGGTATACGCTACGGAAGAACTCAAGGGGACTGCTCACCAGATTTAATTGCCAAGGCGGCTATATTAACGACGACTTCCGGACGAGCTTCGAAAATGACCAAAAGGACACCGATTGGACACGAAACGCGATAAAGCTCCAAATTATCGTCGAGTTCGGAAGCATAGGAGATGATCCCGGTGGGATCTGGAAGATTAGCAACGTCGGTGACACCTTTGACCATTTGATCCCATTTGCCGGCTTTGGCGAGGTCCAAACGATTTAGCATGGGCTTTGACATACGGCCAGCATCTACTTCTCGCTGAGCGTCCTTGATATCTTCTCGATTGGCGTCGAGTATAGAATCTTTGTTGTTCTCGAGCTCGTCTGCGATGATTTTCAGAGCGGTTTCACGAATACTGGAGGGAAGCAATTGCGAAGCCTCGAAGGCTGCCTTGGTGTTCCGGGCAAGGTCTTCTACATAACTTTTAGAGTCGGAGAGAGACGCCATGGAAGGCTATCGGACGAGGTTCAAGGTGAAGCGCTGAAACCCGATTGGGAACGAATCTGAGACGACATGTTCGCGTGGCGCGGTGACTGTACTACGAGCTCGCACGGCGAAGAGACTCGAACATCTAGCAGATCTTCCCTTCTTCGCGCTTCCGTGATGATAATGTCGATCCCAGCTAGGCCGGACCATTCGCAGTTTCGTTCTGGCTCTCGCCGGTGTGCAAGGGGACAATCGCAATTGCCTTGGCACTGAGAGCGAGTCGAGCATGGGCGCTTTGTTTCAGTAGTGCTGTCTAGCAACCGTTGGCCTTGTCTTTTCACCGACTCGGCGAGCAGATCTTGTACCAATGTTGTACTTCCATATGCGACCCACACACTCCCACAAGGGGCTGTCACTCGCTAAAGCACTCAAGGGGGGCTTCCAGATGGCCCCTCCCGCTGATCAACGCATCATTCAATCTTCGCTTCTGTACACGTCGCTGCATCCGGCTATAAAGACCCCACGTAACTCCCGCAGCTTACCACCCCACTTTCGTAACTTATTGACGCCCGCTCTCCATGGACTTCTTGAAGTCATGCGCGATACCTTTGTCCGCCTTCTCCTTGTTAGTAAATGCTCAGTCTGGTACTCCACCTAGCAGCTGGCCGCAGCTCTACCCTGGGATGCCTACCAGCGATTACAGTCCGGAGTGGCAGCCCTGTACGTCCAGACAAGGCTATACCTCCTTGTCAAACTCACCCAACATCTCTGCGCGCAGACTTTCAAGTGACCAACAGTCTTCCAAACGTTACATGGCCCCTTGCCCGCAACTGGGCTGGAAACCTTCCTGTCCAGAGGGAGGGTCATCCGAATGATACTCTCTTCTTTTGGGCATTCGAATCATCGGTCAACTCATTCACCGCTTACAGTGACGCCCCGTGGGGTATCTGGCTCAACGGAGGGTGAGTCTGTCAACTTGCATACTTCACTCGGCTAATCCATTACGCGTTCACAGCCCTGGTTCTTCTAGCCTTGTCGGGCTCTTTTTCGAGGTCTATCTGATCGTTTGGCGTATCAAATCTTATTGCTGAACTCGCATTTGTCCCAGAATGGTCCTATACAAATCTCGAACAATTATTCACTGTTCGAGAACCAATATGCTTGGACCACTGTTGCTGATTGTGTCTGGGTCGACCAGCCAGTGTACGTCGCTGTTCCCATCTCCGCGGTAATGGGTTTGACAGATGTGTTCCAGTGGGACTGGGTTCAGTACTGCCGACTCAGATGGTTATAGTGAGTGCCGTAGACATACCATATCCTCAACCAACGTTCACTTTGTGCCAAGTATACGACGAGGATCAAATGGCGGCTGATTTCGTGAGTTTGGGCCATTTTCTCTCCGCAGTCGAATGCTCATGCATCATCCAGATGGGCTTCTTGGAGAACCTCGTCAACGTGTTCCCCAACCTCAGAACTCGTCCCTTGCACCTCATGGGTGAGAGTTGGGCCGGGGTGTACATAGTAAGTACTGTCCCAGCACCTTGAAACTTTGCATCTGTAACGCTCCCTCAGCCTTATATTGCTAAAGCCTACTTTGAAATGGACAACCCTCCCGTTAACCTTGCGAGAATCGCCATTGGCGATGGGTCAATGGCATCTGCGGAGACATTTGTGCTTTTACCTGTAGTCAGTGTTTTGGAAACCTATCCGCAGATCATCGGATATGATACCGGTGTCTTGGAGTACTTCCGCGAACAGTGCGTGAAAATATATCCAGTGGTGTGGAGGTGTTGATCTGGTTTTCAGGACCCGTCTTTGTGGTTACGACCTCACCCTCCAGTATCCACAACCTGAGCCCTTCCCAACCCTTACGTTTACTCCTGGCAATAACCCCCTTTCCACTACCGCATCCTCTGGGAAGTACAATGCAAAGTTTACGAAGCATGAGTTTATGCTAGAAGCTCAGAATCGGTTCGCCGCTAAGCTCACCAAGCGTGATGGTACCCTTTCGAAACGCGAGAGGATCCACGCACGTGACGCATGGAAGCGCAGCCTCGCCGGTCGCCCTAACGGAACTCTCGACCCTTGGTACGGTTGTGATCTGTACGACGAGATGCTCGACTACGCCATCAACTTCACATTTCCTTGGTGTACGCCGTTCTTTTTGCGATATCTGATCGTTTACTGATCTCAAACTTGTGTTATAGCTTTGAGTAAGAGCTCAGGGGGCGCGTTCGATGTCTACAACATCCCTGATGCTTTGAACCCCGAAGCACCTATGGATGCTTCTGTCTTCCTCAACGGTCCGTCTTTGGCCCTGTGTCGATAAAATACATACTGATGTTCCTTCACCTAGATCCACAAACGCGTGCTGCGATCCATGCTCCTACGAGCCTGAATTGGACTGAGACTATCTCCTACCCGTTTGGCAACAGTAAGCATGCCCCCGCGTATTTCAATTCTATATTGATCAAGCTATCCATAGATTATTCTAACGGCGACTCAAGTATGTTGAATCCCTTCTTTCGAGTTTACTGAAAGGTTGTTCGAGCGACTCTTTTCCAGGCGTCGAGTAGGTGCTCTGATGCTTGACCAATTGTGTATGCTCAAAACAGATTAGGCCAATGGCGTTTTTAACCGACCTAGCAACGAATGCAACAGCGCACAACATGACAATAATCATCTTTTCTGGAAACGACGATTCTCTCATCCCCCATCTCGGTTCTCAAGGTAGGTCGCTTATTGTGTCTATTGAAATGTGTCTAATGCATGCCTCCAGTGACCATCCAGGTATGATTTCGGAAATGACCCTGGGACATCATGGCACTCATTTATTACATTCATAGAATACGACATTTGGTGGTATCCAGGGCTTCAGTCGCAAGCCGGAGACGCCATGGTATAACGACGCCGGCGAATTTGCGGGTATTGTCCATCAAGAACGTGGCTGGACGTACGTCCTTGCTGTAAACGCAGGGCATCTTCTCGGTTATACCAACCCTGTCTCTGTCAGCCACAATTCTTTCCGTTGTCTCGCATGGTCTCATACCTATTCTTCTTGGTGCAGGCCCTCACACTTGTTCGGGAATTTGTCTTTGGCAACAACCAAACGGGACTCGTCATCGATACCGGCTGTGAGTCCGACCCGGTCACGGTCATCGGCGGAGAGGTGTCCTCCTTGGGCGACGAAGTCATAGTTGGCCAAACAGGGATTTACTATGGTTCTGCTACGACCGCGTCTACCTATTTCTTCCCGGCCGCGACCGTGGAAGCGTGGAGCGAATTCATTGCGACTGCCACTTTGTAAGTTCGGGCTCGGGAACTCAGGACGCTGAACGAGCTTGATCATGAGCAAAGCGCTCGCCTTCACGGACATAGCAATGCGTGATTACGTTTCTCTCCTTTTTTTTTTCCCTCCCGTTTTTCTTATTTGGTGGGCTTCATGGGCATCGGACTTGCATTCATAGATGGTCCCCTCAATTGCATTCATGATTGCATGACTTGACAGCATCTCATCTTTATTGTTAAATTGCCGTAACCTATCCACTTGTTTGTCTTTCATTTGTTGTTGTTCCAATATTGATGTTTGTGTATCTCCATCAGTCGTTCTCATGCACAATCACGTAGTTCGAGCTGGTGAGATTTTGGTATACGATCGGGTATCACAGTGAACAATAGGGTAGAATTTTTCAAATCCCACAAGGATAGAACTTCAATACTTCTTTCCCTGGTCAAGCTTTGAGTCATCTACTCTCTACTCTGGAAAGGGTACTTACCAAACCTACACTATGCTGGTCAATTTCAGAGTTATCTGCACTGTAGTTCTTTGGATTCCCACAAGACCAGCAGTCAATCTCAGTGACTAGCGACCACAAGTATACTTTACATCAAGTGGAAACTGATACCACAAAGCAGAAAGTTTAGAAATTAAACTGTGCTGAGCTCCATTGCAAATGCCACAGCTAGCTTCGAAAACTCCAACATGTGATCAAATGAAAATTCAGGCGAGATATCAATGCGACTGAAAAGAATCAGTAACAGTTCATGAAAACATGCAAGAACTCACTCGCTACTTGAGTGTATATTGTGATGGTTAGCATTTCCAAATGATGACTCTATAGTATGATGAGTGAAATAGGTTGATCCAAGTCAGAATGATGTTACCAATCGTAAAGATGGATGGGTATCCAGCCTTGCTCCAAGACGCACTATAATATGTAAATTAGCACAAAGTAGGGGAGGTGGAACAACATGCATACTGGTCTGAACATGCATAGCCACACTTGGTCTCAACGTAAGGGATAGACAAGTAGGCATCAACAAGTTGCTTATTATACTTAGTCAGGCTACAAACCACATGAGCCTTCATAGATAACGAGAACCTAGTGAAAGGGAAACTTACCCGTCATCCACATAGTCTACAATAACGCCGACTTCCTCCTTGGTACCCCGTTTAACCCAAGCTGTCATGTCAAACTGACAGCAATGAGCAAAACTTTTCTACAATATATCCGATCATACCTGACTCATAGCATAAACCTTCGCATCCCGAGCTGCATAGGCCTGAGCAACCGCCTGTGATCCGAGTAACCCACCCTCCTGTATATCAAATAAGCCCTAGATTGATAGCCTCGAGCAAGAAACTCACCTCTGCGGAGTACCAATGAAACTCGATTGGTCTCTCTGGAACAAAGCCAGATGCAAGAAGTGAACGATAGGACTCAAGGATGGTGACGGTGCCAGAGCCGTCATCATCAGCACCTGAATAAATATTCATAACATTTTTTACTAATACTCAACCATCACTGACCTGGGGCGGGGTCAAAGGGCCAGAAACTCGTACTGTTCATGTTAGAACAAGTGTTATTATATCACGTAGACAAACCACTTGCCTGTCTTGATGAGCACCAATAATTACGACTCTATCATCTATTTCAGATGAACCATTGATTCTAGCAATCTGCAACAACAACAAAAAATCAAAGACAGCTGAACAGCATAGCACATTCCTTACAATGGTATTCTGGCCCCATGAGTGCCCGAATTCCTCTATGGTGATATAAGGCCGCAACGAGGGGGAGGCATTCTCATCCGTGACCTGCAAAGTTCTGACTAACGACACATCAACATAACGACAAGAAACATACCTGGTTCACTTTCGACAACAACCATTTCTGACTCTGTCTTCCGGTCTACACACTTGTCTGTCAGCACAAGTACCACGCAAAGCCACAACGTGAGAGACCTCGCTGCGATAATCTGCCAAAGAATAATGAGCATCGAAGAGAAAGGTCAGATGAATGACTCATACATCGCGTCCGGAAGCTCGAAAACTTCTTAAGATTTTCCTTTGGTCCAGCAGTCGACAAAGTCAGGATGACCTCGGTCACTTGCTCATGCAACCTCGGCGGTGTGTACGAGACTGCTTGACATTGAGCGAAGCTTCAAACCAGTCTCGTCGGACACGCACCAGCGTCTTGTGTCTTCCAGAGGGAGAAGGCTTCGAGGTTAGGTGTATCTGTGCTAAGGCACATCCGTCATCACACAATATACTTGGAGTATCGCGTTGGGGTACCTACATATCAAAGAATTTGATTCCTTTCGCCTTGGCCTCGATCTAATTCGGTAGTGATGTCGAGTTAGTTCGACGCGCTGAGAGGTGGTCTCAGTCAAACCTTCTCGAGTTCTGTCATGCGCACAGGGTCCTGGCCTTCCATTTGCACCAACCGCTCTTCATTGAGATCGAGACTGAATCCCTCCATTGCGCTGGGACTCGCATCGAAGGTCTGACCATTGAGGACCACTTGGGGAGCATTCCCAGAGCCATAGAACGTTGGGATAGTGGCAGCGAGGGATCCCCCGACGGCTGGGAGCAGCAGGAGAATGGGTCTCATAATGAGTGTGACTGGGAGATATCAGGTGCGACGCGTCGGTCTTAAGAAGTGAACCACAGGACAAGCTTGGATTAACATGGATAAGCAGGTCAAAACTATGCCAAATCCTACGCTTCACGCTCGAAGCGAAGCGAACTCGGAATAGATCCAAAATGGAATTAAGCCCGAGTACTCTTGCTGGGACGTGACAGCTAGAGATCCTATGAACTGTCAATTAGCTACTAAGGCTACCTGAATTCGGAGCTAAAGGGCCATCTCAAGGCAAGAGAAAGAGACATTCCATGATCTGGTTCTTCGCTGGCTCGGCGGATGAGTGTGGTGAGCCGTACCTGATCTGGCAAAAAGATCAGGTTGAACTGGGGGCGAATCATCGTCCAAGTCCTCAGATAATTCTTCCAGGTTGTAGGTGAACTTCTACTGGCTCGCGATGAAGAGAGACTGATAAGATATTGTACAAGATGCCAAGGACTGCTTGAAATTTTCACTCGTTCGATACAAGAGAAGAAATTACACGGCTGGAAGACGAACAAAAATACAATATACAAGGATAAACGCCGAGTGGATGACCTCGAGACGAAACACGCGGGCGGTTGAGGGGTCATTCGTAGGAACATATAAAATCGAGTTGACCTATCAAGGTTGATTCGCTGGGTAGGTCGGATTACTTTCGGAAATGCTCCAACAGAGGGTATGGATAAGGCGAGAAAGAGGAGGACGTGTCGGAGAAACCAGTTTGTGTTTCGTGCGCATCGGTCCGTTTCGGTTCCATATTCCATTGACCCGACCTGAGGATCCACGACGCTTGACGACGACGCTTGATAGCGGCTCGACGCATAGAATACCGAACCAAGAAAAAAATTGTCTAGTCAAGATACAAGGAGGCTCAGAACAAGGAGGGTAACACGGATAAGAGAATGAGGGCCAGACCACAGCGATGGTGCACAATCCTACAAAAGCGAAGACGAAGGCGATGACGGTGGTGGCCAACTGTTTATTGTTGGATGGCGTGCCTGACTCGTTCGAATGGGCTGGGACCAATGAGTCGATGACGGGAGTATGATAGAATCGGGAGAGGATGCGCGAGTCCACTGCACTTGTAGTCATTCAAATCTGATGTATAGATGGGGATGAAGACATACTTTGAGTATACGGCTGCATACGAATATGCTGCTGGAGTATCTACGCGTTGTCTTCTAGTTTGATTCTCGTTTCCGAGGGGGCGCATGTCTCCCAAAGCGGTGAGGGAGAGCATAAACCCATGGGCATCAAGAATGACGTAATTGGAATGCTTACATAACATACTTATAAATGGTGGCTGAATTGTACAGTTCACCGGAGATTTCCGACGATGCCAATCCAGCATACCTCCCCCGATATTGGTGCACGGAACACTCCACTCGTCAAGACCACCGCCCTTTAACATGGCAAGTTTTATCTGGATGCAGCAGATGGTCGCACTCACAGACGTTTCCATAGACCAAACGTACCCGCAAAGTCGGTGTGACCGGAAAGTACGGTACCGTGCGTACATCCCATCTCTCCAGTGCATTCGCCGAACTAAACTTTCGGAAACCCGTAGCGTTATGGTGCCTCCCTGCGAAAGCAGGTGAAAAAGGTACATTTTTATTCGCATCTACGGACGCCTGAGTCGAGCCACGGCTGATCTTACTTCTCACACAGATGGAGGTGACACAGCACGCTCGCTACACTTGCACGTTTTGCGGCAAGGCAAGCGCCTCCTTTCCCAGTTCACAACAGTGTCTGACCGCCGAATTCGACAGGACTCCGTCAAGCGTACAGCAGTCGGCATCTGGAATTGCCGTGCATGCAAAAAGACAATCGCTGGCGGTGCTTGGACTGTATCGACAACTGCGGCTGCTACAGTACGGAGGTGGGCGACGTCTCTGTGCATGGCTCAATATTTCCGTTCTAACTCTGGCACAGCACGGTTCGTCGTCTGCGTGAGCTGACAGAGGCATAAGATACATGGTTTCTCGTCGCATGCTTTCATCACGTTGTTTTACATATCTTCACTCAAATGACTATGTTTCATGACGAAAACTAAGTAAAATTCATGTCGAATGAAAGACCCTAACAGTCTAGCTGTCCATTTCACACCTGGTTGAACTTTGCGATGAAGTGGATCACAAAAAAAAAGTACATTTATTCAAAGCGACAGAGACAAACGAATATCAGTGCGAAATAATGCAACAAATCCATGTTAAGGGCCAGTTTCGGGTCCATCTTCTGCAGTGGGGCCATCGCCCTCTTCCTCATCACTAGTATCCTCATCAGTGGCGTTATCGTCACTGTCGTCGTCACTCTCTTCTTCGCTCTCATTGAACATGAGAGATATATACTCATCACCAAGCTGAGCATCTTGGGCCGAGATCCGCAGTGGACTTGAAGCATCCCTAGAGGTACTATCAGAACCAGAGGTGACCAAAGGAACAGCCGAGTCAGTAGCAATGGCCGCGTCCTCCAAGCCAGACGAGGAAGAACTAGTCTTGACCGTCCTTGTCGCAGTAGGTACTTTGCGGTTGCGATTTGCACGGATGACATGCGGAAGCTTGCATCCCTTGGTCGAACAGGTGCCCCTTTCCGCAAAGTCTGGACACTCCCGGACATGTTGCATCTGACAATCGAGACCTTTGGAACAATACCCGAGTACTGCAAAGTCGCGACAAACGCCATGTCGCTGGCCCACGCGAACGTGAGGGAACGGACAATTCTCCCGAGTACACCGCCCGTTGTTCGCAAAATGAACACAAAGGGGAGTACGTTCCGGGATGGGGTCATGGGAAAGATTGCAGGACTCGGCGGTGTTGGGACAATTGCCATGCAAAAAGTGCCAGCAGATCGCAATCTTGTTGGGGTCGTGCTGGTACATACAAGTGAGACCACGGCTGCAGGCACCTGGACAGCCGTGGTATGACGAGGGGGTCGGCTGTATTGAGGATAGAAGATTGGTAGGAGGCAATTCGAGACGCACCTGTTGTGGTAAAACGGGGGCATGGTTTGCTGAGATATTTCATGCGCTTGTTGGGCTGGCGGCCTCTGTAATGGGCAATCAGATTGATATCATCGCAAGAATTATGGCTGTGGACAGACTGTGTTGGTCGACGAGTGTTATCGAGTGTCATGTTGCGGTTCCTTGGTCGATGCTGCTGGGTACGGGAAGATACCTTTGCTTTGTAAGCCCGATGTGCAGGGAGGCGGTGTCCATGCGTTGTCCTTAAAAGGTCTGTGTGTTGGGATATCGGCTTGAGGGGGACTTTGGTGGATGCTAGAGGGGGTTTGGATACTAGAAGGGTTGGGTTGTATTCCGGCTTGGTTGCAAATATTGGAAGGAGACTCACCGCTCTTGCGGACGAGGGAACGAGAGGAGGATTCGAAAGTGACCCCGTCAATGACTACATCACGAGTCGAGGACGGTGCTTGCGTTGATCTTGACAAGGGACGAGATCGTTGTTGGGCGACCTTGTGTTGATTGATTGCACCTGGAAGCTGATGAGCGAGGTCGAGTGATGATTATAACGTTGGATGCACCTGTAAGACGGGCGATTTCCGCCTTGAGCGCTGTGTCGGACGTCGAGGCCATCACGGGAGGGGAACAAAAAGCAACGCAGCCGAGTACGACTCTGATGGCTATATAAGCATCGGCCACGTTTGGAAATCAACCACTGCCATGTCCCGTTGGCTCGTCGTCCTCTTCGCTCTCTCCTGCATTCTCTGGCTCACAACTCGTTCACCGTCCCCACCCACCGACGTCCTCGCACCCGCTCACGCTCCCTTTCTCGACGCCCATTCGTTGACCGTCATATTGCCCCTCATCCCGAGCACCCTTGCTGGCCTCGAACAACTGCTGGCTCCCTTTCTACTCTCCACAAATGACATCGCAATTGTCTGTCCCCATCCACTCGTTTCCGATGTCCATCGCAAGCTCCGCGTGGTTCTGTCGAACGCCCCGCTTGGACATCCAAAAGTCTCCCTATACCCATGGTCCGGCCTCACGCATCACTATCAAGCCTCTCTCGAGGTCGTCGCTCGAGTAAAGACGCAGTGGGTTCTTCTCCTCGATGAACACGGTTTCAAGAAAACAGCCGAGTGTGACAGAGCATATTTGCTTCACCCGCGTGCTGTGCATCTGCCTGTTGGACCCCGCGGATTCGCGGGATCGTCTCATAATTGGTTTCCGCTCTCGCCTTCCGACCATGTACAACCAGCAGCGTTTCTCGTCCCTCCCTTTGTCGCTCCCTCTAGTCTGCTGGCCAGAGCACCTCTTACTTCCCCTCCTTCCTTGGTCTGGCCTGTACTAGGAAATTACATTGCAAAATCGACGCTTGGCTCATTCGGTGGCGTCGTCATCGGTACAGATATCTTGGACACAGTGGCTTGTAATCCCAGGGCGGCATTCGAGATGTCCATCCCCGACGAGGAAACAGACGACGATCCGGACTCTCGGACTCTCACTGATCTTGGTTCCTTACCTATCTCCCCTAAAGGGCTCTTTGTTTTGGCATTTCCTCGCAAGGAGGACCTCAGAAACTTCCACCCAGCGACGTGTAAGCTCCACCGCCAAGGATATACTGTGTTGGCCTATCTTTACAATGCTGTCGACCACACTGGATCTTCCGACGCTGTCGACGAAACGAATTGTACTATACCCTACCTTCAGCGCTCGAAGGAAATCCCTAGCTTCTCAGACTGGCTCAACTCCCTTGGATCCGTACCCGACATCGTGATCGGCTTGGACCACCCGGACCTTGTTTCATCAACGTTCTCACTGATTTTGGAGCAACCCCCTTTTCTCAACACTACCTTGATCAGGCTGCCTCGTCTCGAGTTGCCATATACTGAGTGGATGGGTACCTTGACTCTCCATGAACTGCGCCGTTCGTCCTTCCTCTCCCACAGACTAATCTTACACTACTTGTGAAGTACAGATTGGAACGTCCCCGAAATTACGCTCAGTGTGATTACAAACAATCGGCCATACCCGCTCCGCCGTCTGCTTGAATCGATCCAACGTACCCTTTTCTACGGTGACAAGGTCAATATACGTATCAATATGGACCAAACTTCTGACCCGGAAACTATACAAATGGTGCAAGATTTTGAGTGGTTCCACGGTGATATGGTTCTCCACCATCGGGTCATTCACGGAGGCTTACTCCCTGCTGTCGTCGAGTCATGGTACCCAAAGTGCAACGATTCCTATGGTTTGTTACTCGAGGACGACATCGAATTGTCAGCTCTCTCCTATGCATGGGTAAAAATGGCCCTCTTGCGTTACAAGTTTGTTTATATTCATCTGAGCGACGGTGTATCCTGACACCTTCATTAGATATGGAGGTTCTAGCCCCTCTTCCTCAAAGCTCTTCGGGATCAGCCTTTACCAACAGAAGATCATCGAGCTACGTCCTACAGGCCGCCAACTCTTCAACGCGCGCACGCTCTTCCGATCCGCTTCGCTCGCCGACCCCTCTACCCCCTACCTCTCGCAAATTCCATGCAGCTGGGGCGCACTCTACTTTCCCTCTCCCTGGCGCGAATTCCACGACTACCTCTCCCTTCGCCTCTCCCAGTCCGCCCTCCCCATCAGTAGCCCGATCGTCCCAGTGGTGCGCTCCAACAAATGGACCAAATCGTGGAAAAAGTACTTTATCGAGCTCGTCTATCTCCGTGGCTACGTCATGCTCTACCCAAATTATGACGACTTTGTGTCCCTGTCGACGAACCATCTCGAGGTGGGGTCGCACGTCAAGGATGAACCGGGGGAGGTGTACGAGAAGAAGAAACACCTATTTTCGCTCCCGTTGATGCATCTCTCGGGTGCATTGGCGGGAGGCACGGCGGCGCACGGTCCGAGATTGTTGGACTTGCCTGGAGGGGCGCTGCCTGACTGGGAGCGACTTCCGGTGCTGGATCTCGTGGGTGAGGTTTCCTCAATGGGGGTGATCCAGAAACGGGGCAATGAACGCAGGGCTGAGTTGGGCGAATGTTTGGGCGATGCATCGCTTCCCCCGAGTGTACGAGACCTTTTGTGCCATGCCGCTCTCTAGCTTATCAAACATCGGAAATTCCATCCTCTGTCCTGACACTACCACGAGACCAGCAAAACAAGAGTCATTTAAATCATACAGTTCCTGAAAAAACAAGATACTTTCTGTCTTCTAACTACGATGAAAAATGATACCAGTAGCAGACTGAAACCCAAAATATGTAATCATGCAAGGGAAAGGGGGAGGTACCGTTGGCAAAAAGAAAAAAAAAAGGCAGCGAGTCCTACCAATCCCTCGCCTAGATCGTGATCTGCGAACTATCCAAGCCCAGCGCGTGCAAAAACAAATTCACGTTCGCCAGCTTGGCCTCTCTGTCTTCCTCGTTTGCCACGCCCCACCCTTTTTGCGCGCTCGCTACGTTTTCGAGCACTTTTTCGCGCAGACCAGCGACCAGCGTGGACTGCTGCTCCGTCGACGCATGAAGCGCCAACGCGGCGAGGAACTGCCAGACAGGCTGGTCGAGCATCTCTGCACCGGGAGGCTGCGGAGGCATGCGACCGTGGATGTTGTATTGTGTGGGCGTGGCGGCAAGCTGGAGGGTGCGTCGTGTAGAGGGGAAGAGCAGGAGGAAATGAGGTGCGAGCAATTGGAACAGGTGATCAAACATGAGTTGCCTGGCAAAGCGGAATTAGATTAATCATTTATGGCACGAGTGTCGTCAATGTCCATACCATTGCTCAGCGTCCTCGGTTGTAGGAAGCTCCGTCTCGGGAACACCATTTATTTCCTGCTTGATGATTTCGACCCGACTCATGAAGAGCGTCAGTATTGCAATTCCAGGCTGCAATCTCTTAGTTGTCGTCGTTCTGTAAAAGGTACCACGTACCCTAGTCTGAGCAATCATCACTGCATCACTACGGTCCAAGAGCAACCCCAAAAGACCGGCGATAAGCCTTAGCTCTGCCTTGGCTACGACCGGCAAGATGCTCTGCAGTACACTTCCGAGGAAGGCCTGCGTTTGCCTCTCCACCTCATCTCTGTCAGGTGGGCTCACATCACTTTTGGAAGAGGGCGATCTACTCTGTGTGTGGAGGTGGGAATCTTCGGGTAGATCGAGTAGGTGAGCATATTTGACGACGTCCAGCTGAGAGAAGCATGCGACGAGAAGGGTCAGAAGAGTAAGCATGCGGGCTGGCTGGATGTGACGACTGAGCCTCGGTAGGATTCTTTTGCCTTTTGCCGTAGTGAGTAGTGAGATGAACGGATGAGGATCGCTACATATCCCAAACATCAGTGCGTTCTGCATTGCATTGTAGGTTTAGTGCAGAGGCTGACCTGGTCTCGAGGGGTACCAAGACTTTCAGGCCAACCCATATCTCTTCAACAAGGGTTTCGTGCTCTGCTTGCCTGTGGCACAATCAATTCCAATGACTAACACCGATGCCGTCACGCGAGCTAGCACCCACCAGGCAGCGACATCTTCCTCGTCCTCCTCAATAGGCTGGTCTCGCCTCAGTTGCTCGATATTGAGTACAAGATCGTACAGCGACTCGAGGGCAACAAGGACTTGACGCTGCGTGAGGGGGTCTTTCCTGACCACACTGTCCTGCTATAAGAGAGTAAGTCATGAAAGAAGACGACAATGAGAAGCCAACTCACACCAGCTGCATCACCCAACGCCTCCCGTCCCAGTTTCGCAGCTTCGCGTACCGCGCCATCGCTATCTTTACTGAGACTGTGTCCCTGTCCGTCCTCTCTCGAAATGTGTGGATGCGCGCCAGACAGTGTGGCGGCCGTGTTAGCAGAGTCCACCTGTAGGAGTTGACGCGGAGCAGCTTTATAGCTTCGTCCAGATGTTTTACCGAGGGCACCTTGGAGACTGTGCAGTGCTGGATTTCAACGCGAGTCAGCATCTACCCTCGGATTGTCTAAGAAAGACTCACAGTGCAGCCCTTTCTCCTTTTCCCTCATTCTGGCGTTATTAACGATCCTCTCCACTTGCGCCTCCATCTTTTGCATGGCGCTCGGTCTCCTACCACCTGACTTTTGTCCGGGCATACCCAATCCTACACCACCTCCACTTCCGAATTTCAACACGCGCTCTGCATCACCGGGTTGGAGACCTAAACGAGAACGCAGAAGGGCACCATAAACTTGTGCATAAAAGTCTTCTGCATACGGATCTTGAGTGACAAGTTGCGATACTTGAATGCGGGTTATAAAGTCCTTGTCGGATTGCGTCATAAGGTCGTTATAGCGTGACTGCAGGAAATGATCTCTAGATTACACCGTTCCCGCGCAGAAACAGCGAGATGATTTACCATGTGAGCGATCTTGGAAGCTTTTCTCCGTCGCTTTTCTTCCATCCGCTCGGTCTCCATGATCTTGCGCATAGCTTCTGCTCTCAGGGCCTCTTGCTCCACCTGACTAATGCCCTGCATATCTCGCATAAATTCCGCCTGAGCCATCTCCGACAAAAGCCTTTGCTGAAGCTGGATGCTCTGCGGCAAAAACTGCGCGTTATGCTGGTTAATCAGCGGTAACTCCCCTCCTCCACTCAAACCCGTAGTAAAGGCAGCAGCTGCAGGAGAATGTGTGCGTCGTTGCTGCAAAGCCTGCAAGTCAGCGTAGCTTGCCTGTCGCCGAGCCTGGAGCGATGGCTGTTGTTGAAGTTGCGAAAGCTGCTGGGCACGAAGCTGCCTCTCGAGCTCCTCCATTCTCAAGCGTTCCTGCAACTCCTTCAATCGCTCTTGTTGCTGCCTCTCTTGTTCCTGCTGGAGTATCAAGATCTGTTGCTGATGTTGATGCTGTTGATGGAACCTGGGTGACTGCGTCCTCGGCAACAGAGTCTGGGCTTGCCCATGGTGCGCCAAGCGTGGAGGCGGGGTCGCCTGTTGTTGGTGAACCTGGTGGAGACGAAGTTGCTGTTCTTGCTGGATAAGTTGCTGCTGCTGAAGTTGCAAAAGGCGGAGACGTTCTTGATCTCGAAGTTGTTGCTGTTGCTGCTGCTGCAATAACTGCTGTTCCTCTGCCAATCTCAACTCCCGTTCCCGCTGCCTGAGTTCTAGCTCTTGACGTTGCCGTGCCTGCTGAGCTACGAGCTTCATCTCAGCTTCGATCTCCTGTACGGTTCGAGCCCCGAGCGGGCCAGCGCCATGTGAGATAGGCTGATGCAGCTGCTGATCGAATGCACGATGATGATCGGCGAGCGCCTGTTGAGTATGGGCAAGGGAAGATGGCGTCGACGCAAGATGTCTGGATGCCGACGAAGGCCGATTATCCGTGGGACGCGTAGCTCCGTTGGCACTTCGGAACAGTGAAAACGGAGACTTGTCGTCCCAAATTGACTCAAGCGAGTGCGAGGCAGAAGGCGCGGAAGCAGGGGCTGGAGAGATGCCTACCCCGGGTTAGGGAAGGAGTATGCAGTGGGTAAGTACCTGAAATGACAACGTTGGTTGAGAAGAGCAGGTCGCTTACCCCGCTCAGAGAGCTTCGGAGCAGTATAGGTACGCTCTTGGGCAGGCGTGCGCTCTCTCGGAGTTTCTTGGGGAGTTGCACGACGATCATGTCTACTACCAATTGGATCTTGAAACGCCTGGCTCGAAAAATCGAAATCTTTGCCTGTGGTGAAGGTTATTGTTGGCAATGAAAGGCGGGATCCCCGTTAATGTCATCAGATCCGAGAACGCTGTGGGTTGTAGACTGACCGACAACGCCAGTCCCACCAAAAGTCTCGTCATTCAACTCATCGCCGCCCTCTTGCAGGGCATCGCCGAGACCGTCGTAACTATCTTCACCCCAAGTGTAAACCGCGAGGTCCTCTGATTCTTGCAGCCCGCCTTCCAAGAATTTATTCTTGTCTTGTTCTAGATTGCTTGTCTCGAAACCAAAGAAAGACATAGAAAATGGTTTTCCAGTTTTTTTCTCCCACCTCCAGGGAAGCGAAGGAGTTCAAGCTAAGGGGAAGTCGGCAATCAAAATAAACGGTTTACTCATCCTAAAATCTTGTAGATCCTGCGACACAACAAATAGCACCACACACATACCCGGCGACGTAAACTCGGATACCGTCCTGCTCACCCCGTCGTGCCCTTGAACACACTCCTTATCCTCTAAATACGTACACGATCATCTACGAATACTTCCTCACTTCTTCCAGGAAGTCCAGTAACGTACTGGCACTCCATGCCTGTGTATTACACGAGTCCTTACAATACGCCCCATCCTTGTTCGTCAGCTCCGGAAGACCAGCCCAAGCATCGCGTTGAATGTGATGCCGCGGTCCAAGCAGCGCTCGGTGGAGATAGTGGAGTGTTTGTAGGGGGTCCTAAACCATTTAGCACCAGGTGTGTCCAGCGTACAAGTATGGGACATACATTTTTCCCTGCCCCCATCCGCGTATCAAAATGAAGATATGCCCTCAGGAAGTACCCAAGCGGCCACCCCCACTCCGGGCCCTGATATACCCTTATCAGCATAACGCGGCGAACATACCAAAGCAAAGCACACACGTTGTGATAATTCCGCCCTTTGGCAACAGCCTTATCCTCTGAATCGTTCGAGTTATCGTAAAATGGGCGGTACTGGATGTCACTTGGATCCAGTGTCTTCATCCCCATTGGACCTCGCAGGATCTGGTCAGTGAGCCGGAGCGCCTGTAGGGCATGTGTTTCGTCAAACAGTTCAGGGGCGACTGTCATCGCAATCGGAAAGTTGGGTCTAAGTTGATAGTCGGACCATTCACGCCCTCGTCCAGATCCGTAAACATCCTTGTAGATGCCTCGACGGTTAATGAGTTTCGCGTCAACGGCGTACTGGGAGTCATCCGCGGGATCTGTGGCATGCATTAGCAGAAGCGACGATGCAATACGACCGCGTAAATCATTACCCGAAGGAACGTAAAAATGATGCTCAAATGACCTCTGAATAAGGTCGTTCCACTCGCCATACGTGACAAGCCTGTCCTTCCCATCGACTGTTTCTCAAGTCAGCGAAATCCATCCTAACACCGCGAACGGGGAGAGATAACTACGCACCCAAAGCAACAACTC
>JBBPQD010000014.1:0-42024 GCA_038092355.1 Caloboletus inedulis
ATGCCCTCGGCGAGACACCTTTGGATGTCGCGGCAAAAAAAGCCTCTCCTGTGGTCGTGCAGTATCTCCTTTCATTGAACGTTCTCCTGCCACCTAGTATCCTCCTGTCCGTGTGTGGAAACATAATTTGGAATATGTAATATGTCGTCGATGATCGAATTCCTGATCAGCAAGGGGGCCGATATACATTCTACATGCTCCAATGGGGATAGTCTACTTCATCTTGCCACTGGCATAGAGGCACACTCTGAAGTAGAATGTTTGAGAAGACTCGAAATCCTCGTCAATGCTGGGTGCGATGCTCGTGCCTGCAATTTAGCTGGCGTAACGCCCTTCCACGTCGCAGCAAGCCACGGGCGCATCTTGGTCATGGAGTATCTACTCTCAGTCGGCATATCGATCCCTTCGGATGTAATGCTCACTCTATTCGGAGGGGGTCGCCCCATACCAAGATACTACGGAACGACTCGTTTCCTCCTGGATAAAGGAGCTGACGTACACGTCGTCGACGAAGAAGGCAAGACTTTGCTGCATTTCGCGGCAGCACTTTACGAGGAGGAGGATGCTTTAGACGTGGTCAAACTGCTGGTTCAATCCGGGTGTAACCCTTCTGTGCTCAATTCAGCACAGGAAACACCCCTCCATATCGCCGCACGACGTGGATATATCTCCGTCATCGATTACCTTCTTTCACTGGGCATGCCATTCCCTCGTGATGTGCTCCTTGCCGCGTCAGATGACTACTCCGAGAGAACGCAGGTCATTTGTTACCTTATTGACAGAGGCGCCGACATTTCTGTTGCGACAACGGATGGTGACACACCATTACATCTGCTCCTGGCGAGGGGGGAGGAAGCGGATCGTATGGAGAGTGCTGATATCCTCATTGATGCTGGATGCGATATTCGGGCTCGGAACCTAGCTGGGGAGACTCCCCTCCACAACGCCGCAAGGGGCGGATTCGTTACCATTTTGAAACACCTCTGTTCACGAGGTGTACCACTACCTCACGATATCTTACGCACCTCGGCACCGGCGACTATATGTTTCCTCCTCGGCAAAGGCGTGGATGTATGCGGCGCTTCGCTCGACAACGATGCGGAGCTAATGCATCGCGCCCTCGCCTCCAAGTGCTTTGACTCTGATGAAGAAGATTGCTTGGAGTGTGCTCGAATGCTTGTCGGCCTGGGCTGGAATCCTTCATTGAGAAATTCGTCTGGTGAAACACCCATACATGTTGCAATAAAGCGAGGTCACATTTCTGTTGTCCAGTATTTGCTTTCGCAAACTGTGCCACTCCCCGCCGATGTTCTCCTCTTCGCAGTCATGCTACCGACAGAAGATGCCTGGCGAGCAGCTGATGCGGTACACCTTACGCGCTTCCTAATTTCTGAAGGAGCCAGTGTAAACGTCACTGCGGCGAATGGAGATACCCCCTTGCACCTCATCCTAAGGTGCACCCTCACACATAATGGGGACCATTATGTGCTAAGAAAGTTGTGGGAGGTCGTCAAGATTCTGCTCAACCATGGTTCTGACCTCACTGCACAAAATACGGATGGACAGACGCCGCTCGACCTTGCAGAAGCGCAAGGTCATTTTTTCAAGGAGAATTTCCTGCGTTTGGTTCGTAACTCTCGTATACAGCTTTCCCATCACGGTACTCAGCCTAGAGATTAAACATCAAAGAACACCGTCTTGGAACATTAGGAAGGTCATTTTTGCGGGGGGGTATCGATGTGTAGTAGTTCATGCTGTATTCTGATGCCGGTCGACTTGCTGTCATATGTACCCAGAGACATGTTCGTATATAGATGACTTGCCAAGTATGGATACTCGTCCCTCCGATTTAAGTCCCCTGCCAGCCTATCCACGTCCACATGATATGATAATCTCGATAGCATGTTTCTCGCCGTGGCCCTTCCTTGCCTTCCGCACCTTTCCGCCCATCGCACGATAGTACCTGCAGAGTCCTTTTTTTTTTTGGTGTTGACGTCTCCCTCGCTGGTCCTCTGACATGCCACCAGATCAATCCGAGCCACCGAACATGAGCCGGATTGCAAGCAAGTCTGCGGCATCTCGGCCACTTCTCGTCACGAAGGCTGCGAGGAAGTTCATGCCAGTGCAGACCCAGTCCGACTCGTCTGACAGTCGCTCCGCCACTGCTAGCAGTCCAAATGACGGCGAGTCGAAGACGATTCACATGGACGTTTCCAATTTCCTGATTCGTGCCTATCTAATTCTCCAGAGTCGGACTCGGATGTCTTTGGAAGACAATCTGATCATGGTGAATACTTCACCCGACTTTCTCGGTATGGATCTATATTGACCCAAAGAGCGCGGCTAGATGTGAGACGCCACTCTGCTCGTACGACTTTGGTCGCCAAAAGAGCGAAAAAAGTAGAGTTTGATGTCCGAGACGATTCGGACAGCGACAATGCCACAGTGCGCGCAGAGCTATCCCCACATCGCGTACAACGTAATCCCCCACCCCAATCCGAGCCCTCTCCAGCTCCTCAAATCGTCAACCAGGTGAAGCAGAGTAGCAACAGGAAAGGTAAATTCCACTTTTTTTCATACTTTGGGCCATCCTGAGGAGACTCCCGCCGTAGCTCAGAAATCTCGTGGATCCGCTCTGAACCAATGTAAGTATCGACGATGACAGCTCAAAGTCGAGACAAGTCACTAAAGTCGCCCCAGCGGATATCGCCGATGACAAACCCTTTAAAAGTACTCGCGATTACGATTTTCGTAGAGTCGAAATTAGCAAATGGCAGAGTAATTTCGCTCAAAAAGAGCGCACGGAAAGCGGAAGGCGCTACGCACGCATGTCGATCGGTTCATCCAGTCAGCGTAGACCATCTCAAGGTTCCAGTGTTTCCAAACAGGATAAACGCCGACGATGGTTTCTTCGCCGCGGAAATGTTGGGTCGTGCGGGAAACACAGCACTCCCAATCATGAGACTGGAAGCGAGAGATACGATGAAGATTTACACCAGTGAGCCTTTTTGGTTATGGATAATGTGTCGACTCTCGGGGTGTTTACAACCTCTGATAGGCCACCCAGGCAGAACGCTGCTAAAGCCGCTCGCAAGCTCCAGGTTGGCTTGAAGTCAGCGGCGCCTCGCCCTCCGGCTCCCTCACATGAATGGGACATTGAAGGCGGGCATGATATGAATGATGCAGTCCTGGATAGCGACGTTGTCGTGGATGAACTTCCCAACGAATACCTGACTGACACATCGGAAAATGATGAGCCTGAGGAAGCGGTGCCCGAACACACGGAGCCGTCGCAGGCTCTCCTGGACGGGTTAGAGCGGCTCTCATCGAGTGTCGTTCGACTTCACAAGATGCGACGACTTCCCTTCTTACGTCGTAATCTCCGGAACGGTTTCCAGTTTCATTGTCGAATGGTTGGCGTTGATACCAATCCTCATTCCCTTCCGCGCCCGTCGATTTCCGTTGTTTATAGCTGCTCGCTTACAGATGGAGCTTCAAGTCACTCCGGAGGAGAATTTGGCACTAGGTCTGCAAAGAGCTCGATGAAAGAATGGTTGTGCCCACTGTGTGACTTGCATAAGAAATTCGACAATCCGATCATGTTGGATAAGCACCTGGCGTGGGATCATCCAAGCATCAAAGTACTTTGGGATCCAGTGCGTCTTCTTTATCCATCTGAAGCCTTCATCTTATGGTGTGTTCAGAATTATACCATGCTTTCATTGACCATCCCGGATTCCCAACCAGCATCGTAGGCAACCTCTCAAAATGAATGGGCTAGTTCAATGCGTTAATCACTCAATGCAGGAACCTGGTCATAACACGTCAAGTTCCCATCAGAGAATTGTCTATCTCGGAATTGTCGTCTGGCTCGAGGCATATTGAAAGGAACAATAGTACAGATCCCGACCAGAAATCTCTTCTCCGCATTTCCGGCACACCGTCCGGCGTAACGAGTGAATCCGGTCATGGTTCTGTCTCCACCAACCCAACAAGCGCGGAGGAAGACCTCAAACCAAAATACGACATGTCCGGATACTCGAACCATGCAGCTACCGATGCTTGGACCAGAAATAGTTCAATATCAAGACGTTCGACCTCTCAAGTTCTGTCAGGGGCCGGTACGCAAGACGGCCTCAGACCTTTGGCCACACCTCCATACTTGCCAGAGACGGATGAAAGAGGTGATGTTTACTACTCCTGTCGTCCTGGTGGCCCGCGCCTGTTCGATTTCATGAACACGCTGTCCCTGAAACCCTATGGAGTGCTCAAGTGGGTGATAATCGATAGAGAGGAGGATCTATTCGAATTGGATGACATCCTCGACGAGGACAAGGTAATGCAAGCACTCTGGTTCAGATGGATCTTCCTAAATCGGTAAGCACCTTTTATATGCGTGTTGTACCAGCGTCAAGGCAAACAAGTGCTCCAGGAACAAGTTTGTCGCAAACTACTTTGACGGAACCAGAGGGTTTATCAAGGAAAACCGGGAACTGATAAAACAAGGTGCTGGGTTGTTGGCCCTGAGAACGTGGTTATTGGTGAGCGGTTGTCTTCGTCGTGCACCCCAAGGCATGGATTCTGACGTGCTCTTCCGATTCTGGTAGGTCCTGCTTGTGAACAACTTCCTCCTTCCAACGGAGGTTGCCACGCTTATGCGGTATTACCAGGAGCTGGCAGATATACAGCCGAGGTAGTCGGTAGGCAAGAACGAATGGATGTAGCATGCATGCATGTTGTTTTGATCGCCTCCCCAGTTACTCGGTAAGATTTTGTGAGAACTAAAGTCGTCACGCAAGAGCAACGGGGAGTCAGGGCTCCATTTGAATTATTTCCTTGTTGATCATTAGCCAACTTAATGGTCGGCCCATCTGTGCAGATATTCGGCGAGTTGTAGGCGTTGGACGTTGAACGATCATTCCTTTTGTAATACGAACGCACTGCAGCTGCAAAACAGACGGTGTGTCGTTAAACCCGATGACCGACCGAGGCAATCTGATAAATCACCAGAGCCGAGCATGGGTTCGAAAACACCTTGGATGGTGTGTCACACGAGAAGACGAGTCTTTGCTATCCGGTGACTGAGAAAAGCCCGTCGATTCACAGAAAGAAAGACTGAGGGATACAAGATGCATGAGCGACTCAGGCTTATATAAGATGTCATCGTCAACGGTGTAGTTGAGCTTAGCTTGATCAGTGCTATCACTCGCCTCGGGACCCGGGCCGAGCCGTGGGAGTAGCGGGTTCCGAGACTCCTGGCTGGATTAACCTCCGAACTGCCCACTGGACCAGAACAACAGCAAGTTCATTGTGCTGGATGGCGGACCCTCGCAGCAACGTGCTTGTGATTGGGGCAGGTCCGTTTCAAGTTCTCCCCGCCATGGAAAGTATGCTTTGATATTCCGATTGAAGACGATCTGTAGGTATCATTGGCTTGACCACAGCCTTGAAACTCCAGGAGACTGGCCGCTATAACGTCACCATTCTTGCAGAGACCTTTCCTTCAGATCCCAGGACGATCCGTTACACGAGTCATTGGGCAGTAAGATCATTCGTCATCTTCATGATTCTCTCATAACTCGTCCATAGGGTGCTCACCATGTCAGTCATGCCCAAGACGACGAACAATGGCAGAGTATGATCTCCGCGCTGGTTTCGACCAAAGCACTCGTCTGATGCTGCGTTCGGCTCCGTCATAATACAGAGATAGACAAAGAAACGTTCTATACCATGTGGGCCCATTCCGCACCAGATCACCCAGCATCGCATTGTTTCCACCGACACCAACAGACAGAGTACGAAGCGACTGACAGCACGCACGTCAAATGGCTCGAACATATGCCGGAGGTACAGCTGCTTCCTTCGATTCCTGTCGACCCCCCATGATCACTCAAAATCTCAACATACATAGTTCCGATACCTTTCCCCAGATGAGCTGATTCCTGGTGCTACACTTGGCTACACGTTTTTCACGGTCACGATAACCCCACCTCTCTATCTTTCGTATCTCTTATCACGCTTCTTTGCAAATAACGGAACTGTCGTCCGCGCAACCCTTCAGCACATCAACCAGGTGCTCGAGGGGGGCATTACCCCATTCGTTCGTGCTCCCGTTGGCGCAAATCACAACACAACCGTCACGTCACGGAAGATTGACGCATTATTCGTATGCACGGGACTCGGATCACGATTTCTTGGTGGCGTTGAAGACAAACGCGTTTACGCTCTCCGTGGCCAAACCGTCCTCTTACGCGCGCCGTGGATCAGTTTCGGCAGGTCCTTGGAAGAGCAGAATGGGACGTACACGTACGTCATGTCGAGGAAACACGGGGATGTAGGTCTACCCGTCGCTGTCTGAGAAATGAATCGCTGACTTGGGACGAGGTCCTTATCGGAGGTACGAAGACACCTAACGACTGGTAGGCATCCATGCTACTAAACGTGTTGTAGTATGTTCATCAAACTCCACAGGTTGGCCACCCCTTGCCCAGAAACGACGACGGACATCCTCACGCGTGCCTTTGCATTGGTACCGGAACTTGCGCCACCAAACGTTTCGAGCCCGACGGCAGACCACCTTCGTCCCCTCATAATAGACATCGGGTGTGGACTCCGTCCAGCGCGCGAAGGTGGCATCCGGCTCGAGCTTGAGTGGGTAGAACTTCCAGGTGAACAAGGGGAGAAAATTCCTGTCGTGTTTAATTATGGGTACGTCTGCGACAAAATCGTGCATGCGACGATAACAGAACTCATGTGACACCACTCGTGAGTAGACACGCCGGGTATGGATATATTTCATCGTGGGGATCAGCGAGCGTTGCCGTCGACCTTTTGGAAAAGGCAAAGGAGGCCACCCCTAGCTGAACAAGGCTCTACGAACGTAACATTGAGATCGACATCCCAGCTGAGTGAAGCGAACAAGAATGACCGCAAGGGTGATCATAGAGAGGAGGACGAAATACTACACATGCCAAAATTGGTTCTGTCAATGACATTATACTAACATCACTCACCTCGACTTGCACCAGGGCAGACAAGTTGTTTGTTCAACTGGAGAGTCTGCATCGAGTTTGGTGTTCTAATGTCTCCTGTGTTGGAACTGACCGTGCTGGAGGTCTCGTCACCAGACTAGCTAGACTTAACTATGCGGTGTCTTTACACAGTTTTCCCATCGATTCGCTAGTGGACTAAAATATACGGTATGGATGAGAGCAGTGGTCAGGGGTTCTGAATAAATTAGGTGCAGTACCCACTGGTAGTACTGTCGGCGCCAACGGTATCAGTGTGACTTGAAGTTGTTGAGTATAGGTGACGATGTCAAACGACCGGAAGGAAATAATAGTCGTCGGCGCAGGTACGCTCACCACCACGCTTGGCATCTGTTCTTGCATTTGCACCTAGTTCCTATGGTTGTCTGGAGCGGCGCTCCATAGCGAGCTTGGCTCGTGGACAGCACTATATCGTCTTGAAATCATCGCTGCTCACTGGCACCTACACGTTCGGAACAGGTGTAGTTGGCCTATCCACCGCTATCCGCGCCCAAGAGACAGGCAAGTACAACGTAACCATCGTTGCCGAGACGTTTCCTACCGACCCGCGGACGATCCGGTATACAAGTCATTGGGCTGTGGGGGTCCTCCAACTGGTTGAGTGATCATGTCGCATTAATCAACCCTCCTCTACAGGGTGCGCACCACGTTAGTCAGGCATTCGGAGATACAAGACAGAAAGGTACGTTATCGTCTTGTCGAAACCCCTGCATTTATCGAGTCTGTGGTTCTTCCTATCAAAATACTCTCCGTGGCCATGCAGCACTGGACAAGGAAACATTCGAAAGAATGTGGGGAGACTCAGAGCCCGATGGAAGCGGTGCGGCTGCAGGATTGTTCTTCAGACACACCCACACTGAATTCCGAGCCGATGGCATCGATCCTTCTCCCTGGCTGGATTACTTGCCCAACGTGAGCTCTCCATTTTAGTTTCGGGCTACTTTTCACTACGCACACCTCGTTTCCCAACAAACGACATCGCACAGTATCGTACGATGTCAGAACATGACCTTATCCCAAGCTCTACAGCTGGATATACATTCACCACCTTTACTCTTAATACACCCACATACTTGAACTGGCTCCTTTCCCGCTTTCTCGCTGGTGGAGGCTCTACGAAGCGAGTCAACCTGCAGCATATTTCCCAGGTGGTACATCTTGTGAATTCTTTGGGGCAGCACACTGACACGCTGAAATGATATATCCGTAGGTGTTGGACAACACAACGAATCCAGCAGCGATCATCGCATGCCCTGGGATCGGCGCCCGCTTTCTTGGAGGTATCGAAGATAAGGATGTTTATCCCATTCGTGGACAAACCATTCTTCTACGTGCGCCATGGATCAAGTATGGGAGAACGCTCTCTGGTGCGGATGGATCGTATGTTTACATGATGCCACGGTGTGCAGGAGACGTGGGTCTTGCCTTTCGTCCATGTTCCGCAAAGCGAGGGGATGCTCAACACCATACTAAACAGGTGCTCGTTGGTGGGATCAAAGTGCCCAATGACTGGCAAGTATCTACCCTTGCAAGAGTCCCAATCCGCGTTTCCTTCACTGAGTATCACTGTTACCAGGTACCCAGTACCGCGCGCTACGGATAGAACCTACATCCTCACCCACGTGCTCGCGCTCTGTCCCGACCTTGCACCTCCCTCTATCCGTGCAAGCCGTGAACCGACGGTTGAGGACCTCGAAGCGCTCATCGTCGACGAAGGGTGCGGGCTACGCCCTGCGAGAAAGGGAGGAGTCAGGCTCGAAGTTGGTACCCTCGAACGGGAAGGAGGGAAGATTCCGATTGTCTTTAACTATGGGTGAGTTTTCGATCTCAGTTGAGAGTCGGGTCTGCGGGTATGAGGTGGATATTGACTGCACACCCGCATGTAGTCATTCTGGCATGGGATTCCAGTCTTCATGGGGATCCGCAAGCGTCGCGTTGGCGCTGCTTGAAGATGCTATTCACGGGGTAGAAAGCAAATAAGTGTATAATACGGGTAGATACGGACGATCAAGGGAGGGGCTATTGTGGCCGAAAACGAGCGGTGCGGGGAGGCTCTTTCTCCTGATTGCCAAGTGAACATTGATCTTGACCTACGCAGTAGTATCTGCGACACCTGTCGAAATTCAAAGAGGGTGAGCTGATAGTAGCGATATGACGATGATTCAAGCGCTCAAGTGCCAACGAGTAGTGTTGAGCGGCATCATGTTTTCTAGTGGCATAAATGACATTGTAACCTACACTCGCCCACGTCCACGCATATTCGATTTCTACCCTCTAGTACTAACCATGCCAGATACCTTAGACCGGCAGAGTGATGCCTCAAACACTCTCGCCACCCTGAAGCGCGGCCCTCGCATTGAAGATATGGTGGGCGAGGCCGACCGTCGTGCCTGTACTGATGATCCCAATGTCCGACATTCTGAAGAGTAAGTTCCACCAATGGTGCAGAAGTATTTCAACAGACACCAGGGCCACGTTTCGTCCGACGAGATACCACCGCGCCGGAACCGGGGGGAGAGCGTAGGGGTACGGAGGGAACATGTTGACTGCTAACGTGACAGAGAGCAGGAAGAACGCACTTCGTAGTATAAAGCATAACCAAGCGAGGGCCGCGAGAAACAGTCTCGGAACGTTCCCAGCTGAGCTGACAACAGCCTACTTCAGAGTACACAGCTTGTCTAGTTACCACCACCACCACGATGAGGGTACATAGTTTGCTGCCTCTCGTCTTCCTCTCCACCGTCCTCGCGTCTATTATCCCTGACGCACAGGTCGTTCTCGGTGATGCCTTACCTCCACTCCGTGACGCAGTCAGTGGGTTGCCCAACCCACTTCAGTCTGGGTTGAACAAGGCGGGTGAGAAAATCCACAAGTGGTTAGATGGAAAGACCTTTGTGCAGGAGCACGGCTTGATGTGTGAGTCTCTGAGCAATAAAATGCGGTGGGTGGGCTGACGGGACACGCACCGCGTAGACGAGCTCGTCCAGCACTCACACTTTTCCGACTATCAGTTAAGGATTACTGAGCCCACGCTCTGCGATCCGTCCGTCAAGCAGTACTCTGGATACCTCGACATTACCGACGACAAGCACCTCTTCTTTTGGTCTGTTTCACCCTACCCCACGTTCTGCTGTCCGTCTGACGAGGTCACCCTACTTGATTTCCCAGGTTCTTTGAGGCCCGAAACTCGCCAGAGGATGCGCCTCTCGTCATGTGGCTTAATGGTGGCCCTGGTTGCAGCTCCTCCACGGGTCTGCTCTTCGAGCTTGGCCCCTGCCGCATCGCCGAAAACGGCACCAGCACGACTCCGAACCCCCACAGCTGGAACACGAACGCCAACATTATCTTCCTCGACCAGCCCGTTGATGTGGGATACTCGTACGTCGAGGACGGGAGTACCGTCAACACCAGCCCGGTCGCGGGCAAGGACGTGTATGCGTTCCTGGAACTCTTCCTCTCCCGTTTCCCCGAGTACGCGTCCCTTCCGTTCCATCTCGCAGCTGAGAGTTACGGTGGCACGTACGCGCCAAACATTGCGAGCGTGATTTACAACGAGAACCAGAAGGTCCCTTTGGCGACGTCGTCCGGTGCCGATAACACAGTCATTAGAATCAACCTCGCATCTGTCATGCTTGGTAATGGGATGACTGACAACTATATCCAGATGGCCTCGATACCTGATTACCTCTGCGAGGGACCGTACCCTATCTACGATGACCCGGAAGGACCACAATGCCAGGCGCTGAGGGCCAAGGTGCCGACATGCCAGTCGCTCGCAAAAGCTTGTTATAACTATAATTCTCGCTTGGTCTGCGTCCCTGCGGCTTTGTACTGCAACAGCCAACTGTATGGTCCTATCCAACGTGGGTCCAACTTCGAATCTCGTGTCTGTTATTCTAGACCTTCTTATTAGAATCTGGCTTGAACCCTTATGATGCACGCCGTCCTTGTGACCCCGCGACGGATGGCCCCCTCTGCTATCGAGAAATGGGCTGGGTTGAAACCTACCTGAATCAACCCGATGTCAAAGCTGCGCTAGGCGTAAACCCGCAACTGAAATTTGAATCTTGCAACACTGCTATCAACCAGGCGTTTATGCTTCAGGGAGATTCGATGCACAACACTCCCGCTTTGTTACCCCCATTGATCAACGACGGTGTGAGGTTGTTGGTCTATGCTGGGAACGCTGGTGAGTGGGCTGTTCCCATTTCGTCTATGGTGTTCTAAGTAGTGAATGGTGGACTGACGTTTGACGTTGCAGATATGATGTGCAACTACATCGTAAGTCCTCCTCGACGTGAGGGGAATGGATGGTTGTTGACCCTTTGTAGGGTAACGAACGTTGGCTCGAAGTTCTCGAAACTGATTTCCTCGACGAATTTACGAATGCACCAACGGAGCAGTGGGTGACTTTGCAATCCGGCAAAGCTGCGGGTACCGTACGCAGTGCAAGCGGCGGTGGTTCGGGTGCGGGTAATATTACCTTTGTCACCGTCCACGATGCTGGGTCAGTTTTTCGGTTGCGTCTTCGGCGGAACGCATGTTGATACCTTCTTCTCGTGTTGCAGCCACATGGTGCCATTCGATCAGCCAGATGCTGCTTTGGTAAGTTGTCTGCGCGGAGGCTATTCTCCTGATGACGTTCTTGCTCACTTTTGTATTCTCACAGGACATGCTTACGAGATGGATCAGGGATATTCCCCTAGCATGAAGTTCTATGTCCGGGCTGAGCTCAGTTCATTGTGATCTGACAGACTTCTCGAAGAGATGGCATGTGTTGTATTTAGTGGAGTCGGTTAAATATTGCCGTGTACGCATATAATGTGAGTACCAACATTCCGTGCTAGACAAATATATTCGAGGTTCTCGGTCAACGGGGATGCTCAGATTCCTGATGGCAGCCGACCGAGTTCGTGAACTTCCGCCCGCCCACGAAATTGGTACTTGACCTCTTTATGTGAGGGTTTTTACTTGATTCTTGCTTCCATCGCCTATTATTCGCACCCCATATGTTCCGAAGATTCTCCTCTGCAGATCGCCGAATTTTAGATCATCGGATGTTTGCGTCAAGCCTGTGAACCGAGGACGCTTCGGCATTCTAGATCAGTACTAGTGGAAGACATTGGATTGATTCGGCGCCGTGCAGTTGATTATGCATGAGAAAGTCAGTGTCGAGCGGGCCAACATGTTCAACGCCCAACTTTCGCCGCAATGACTAGTCCACCCTGGCGATGCGCTTAGTGATATTCTCGACGAGTATTCAGTGGTAATGGTCGTCTGTGTCAAAGTGGACGAGATAGTATTTCCTCTCATTGGCGCAGGCTTGGATGCCTCGACGAACATGGGAGATTTGGGAGCAGTCGTTGACACGGAGGGAACAACCCTTTGGGTCGGTCTTTCGTTGCTAATAGGCGATACAAGTTCAATAAGGTATCCATCGTTGAGCTGAAGTGCAAGAGGAATAAATTTGTATGGTCATGAGCCGCACGTGGAATGTTGGGTTAGTGTCGATGGGGTATCACGGAATGTCTGGGTATCTCGGAGAGAAGTACTAGTATAGTGCGACGGAGATATGGTTGGTGCAGTTGGCAGGTATCGAATCTCGAGTAAGTAAACGGTCGCTGTCGGAGCGTGTCAACAAACGATGAAAACTTGTCATCGGGGTGAGCGGCGGGCGGGGGTCACGTCAGGACCGCTTGCTCTGTTTCTTCGGGGATGGTGATCGTTGCTTGATGACCTATGGGATCCCTGTAAAAAGGACAGACTATTAACTGATCACAATAAAGCTTGGGCGGACATGAGAACCCCGCCGAAGACCCAACGAGGCGTGCGTGGACAGTACACACACTCGGAGTTGTTGTTCTGGATGTCGCATGCGGCTTGGAGCACTGTGATGAACTGGTTGCCGATCGGGAGAGCGTCGGACCAGGGTTGATCATGCTCGACCGAGGCCACATATGGTCGTTTATGAGGACCGGGAAACAGCGGGACGGGAACGGCACAAGGAAAGGGACAGGCTGGAAGTTGAGGATGATGTTGCAAGTACAGTGGGCAGCAAACACACTCACTCGGATTTAGGAATGAATTCATATTACATTAGCAGGTGTATGTAGATGTCTTGAAGCCCCTCTTCGAACATTCAACATTCAACACTCACCATCACACCATCGACCCCCTCACCACACCATGCCATTCCCCAGTATCAGGCCATTCCTCACCTTCTTCTACATTCTGCTGGAAAGCCTGGGACTTTTTGTGTTTGCATGCCTCTTTCCAATCCTCTCGCACTGGCAATGTAATGATTTGCCATTATACCGATGTCTGTTGGTTACATTCAGCCTGTTGCTGGCTTCATTTACCATTGGAGGTGTATATGTTGTACAAAGGTCTAATCAGCAATTTTCCAAGTTCGGATGTGGAGCCGCTGGCCTGGCAAGTACCTTGACGGTCGTGACGAGCGCAGAACACTGCATTTCCAGTGGGTTCAAGGATGGTGCGTCGATTACTTAACCTCCTTGACTCCCATTTATTTCGTCGCAGTGAATGCATGGCTGTATTATAGTTTGCTCGTCTTGTTAGCAGCATGGATCCACACAACATTCTGTATAGCTATGAAGCACTTGATAGTCACTGTGGGAGGCCGAGATCGCAATTGGGTACCCGTGGGTTTGTTTTTGTTATTGCCAGAGCAAACACTGCAAAGTGTGTTGATTGCCATCACTAGTGGTGCAACTTAGGTTTACTAATATTCATAAATAGGTTTGATCACACGATTTGTGAGGTCGCATGACTCGGACACAGCTTCAGAAACCTCTCCCGAGCCAAACAATCAAGAAGGGAGTGTTTTAGTCACACCATATGTCAAAGTAAGTTGCAGTGGCTTTTGGTCTGCTGCTAACAAACACATCAGAGCTTTCTAATTGGTCGGAACAGGCAGCACACACAAACTATCAGCAGTTACCGAGTCATGATGATTCCGTGGAAACACTCGTTTAGGCATTTACATATAGTAAATTCCTATCATTTTGTAATTTGTACCTTGGTTTGTATTATCCCCAGACCCGTCTCACGATGAAATAAACTCGCGCATCGCGGCACTACGAGGGCCTCCGAGTGAGAAGCACGTCTTCCTCGAGGTCGGCTCGGACGAGGTGATCTATTTGATCACGCGCGTGTGGGTCACTCGCGCACGGGAGAAGATCTTGATTACGCCCCCGACATATGGGAATGTACACCGTTTGTGCTCAGCTCAACGACATCGGTGCTGTTCGCTGCCATTTGAGTGGGAGCGAAGGGGAAGGTGGAGCTGTGTCTAAGGGTACTTCCATCAAACTATGGACTAACTTGGATGGGCTGGGCTCGGTATTGCATTGGTGCAACCCCCGCCGATCAAGTGTTGAGCGACATGAAAGCCCCGTACATCATTTCGACGCCGATTGCGCACCTTTGCCTTGGCTGCACTCGAACTAGGTGCGTCGCAGGGCATGCGGGACAAAGTTAGGATGCTTCTCGAATCCCGGGAAAAACTGAAAGCATCGCTGGAGAAGCTCGCCTACTTGGGCATCGGCGGGAATATCGGCGGGAACGATGCAAATTTCCTGTCGATCCCGATCGTCGACCTAAACACGGGCATACCAGACAACGCGCGGTCTGTAAGACGCTTATAGAGGGAAGGTAGCGGACGAGAATTGATCGTCCATGACCGCGTCTGCGTCAGGTGAATCTTCACTGTTCAACTCCGATGCTACCTGCGGGTCTCCAGACACTCCCGATTCTGGCTTTCTAGAGCCGAACGCGACCGTCGTTGCCAGCTGACGAGAGAACAGTACGGATGTGCAGATCAGTAACTCGAGAAGGTAAACCTTGGTGCAACGCTTATATTCCATTCTGCCCGACGGACCGCCCATCTTCAAGGAGGATCAGCTCAGCACACTGGGAGGAACCAGATAGACAAACCTGTGGTGATCAAAGTCTGCAACAATCGTACCCGTCCATCTCAGTTCTCCCTCCGCTTCGGCGTCATCATTGTTTTCCACTAGTCTCATTCTCCAGATTCTCACGTGGCCGCCTCTTCCTCCAGTTGCGAGGTGGTATGACCGTCTGCAAGATGGCGCCCACGCAACAGAGGTGATCACATACGGGGTTGGTGCTTCCCCGTCAGACGGCCCTGTCGCCGAGTTAGTCTCCGATGACTTGAGAGCCCCAGAGGGCGTTGGATCGAGCGTCAGTAGTGTGTTGAGCGGCGGGAAGGTGATACTTGTATTATCTGGAGAGGTTCAGCAACGGATTCATACGATAGCAAGGGATGTTAAGTAGCCACTTACCTTGACAGTTCCTGAGACACCACAACCGGCCGCAAGGACCTCACTCTAATATCTCTCTTTATACCACCATCCACCATCGGTTTCTCGGTTGCCCAACCCAGGTCTCTGGGAGCATCCTCGAATGTTGGCGTCGCAAATGTGACAGTGCGATGAAGGAGAAGACATTGACGGAAGTGTTGTGACGTCTACTCCCTCGCAGAGCTGCCAGGTAGCCAGCGAAGATTGCTCTAGGCATTCGTATATCCAAAGGTGGTTGTCGGACGAGATAGTTTCCTGAGCAATGTTGAGAAAGAGGAATAGTGTCAAATCTACGTTCATACATACCAACTTCAATCCCAAATGGTGCGGTGTGAATTCCACTGCCCTCACTGCACCACGTGCGTCAAGACTGCTCTTTCTATCCATCTTGACGAAGAACTACCGCCAGAAACTGGAGTCTGCGCATGCACGGAGCCGCTGGATTGGACATCCTTGTTAGCTGCGAAGGAGGTCGGTTCCTAGTTTTTGACGGTACGATCGAACGACGCTGAGGCAAGGATTGTGCCGAATGGGTCCAGCTCAGTCTTGAGACGGCGGCATCATGTGCCTATACAAAAAAACGCAGTTGATGGCTCATAATCGATGTCATGGAGAAGTGATATGACCTTCCATTCATCTTCACTTCATGTCCCATCAGTTTCATCTAGCTGCAAATTTTTGCTGCTGAAATCGATTTAGGAGTAGCTGGGACACGCTCGAATCAAAGCTTGCAATTGATCAAGGCTGCAGGTAGCGAGATGAAGACCATAGCATAGATCTGTCACGAGACCATCCTGCGCGTTTTGTGTACGAGACGAGTCTGGATGTATCACGACGAAATGAAGGCGTGTCGACTAGTGCGGAGGGTCGCAGAAGGCTAAACTTGATTCCTGTGTGACTTTGCGCGTCTGAATCGTGCTGCTAGAGCGCTAGCAAAACACAGGCTCTCAGAGATGTTTTGGTGAAGGTGAAAAATACGCGTACATGGGGTTATAATTGGAAGCCGATGGCGTGTAAATTTCCAGACTCCTATTAGTACCCGGGATTGAACTCTCGACACCTAAATCTCCTTTGCATCTTCGTGAACGAGGTTGACATACTCGCTCTTATCGGGCTGCAGTTGACGGATTGGACAGGGTTTGCGTCTGCGCGATGAGACAATGCTTGTAATCCGGTCGCAACAGGTATCGTCGGGAACATGGCACTGTCAATGGCACGCCGGATGGATGGCGCTCGTCCTTTGAACGCGTGTCCGGCATTGGTGCGGTAGGTGGTCATGTCATGCGGGCGACGAAGTTGGACGACACCGCCGAAGAAACATCCGAATAGACTGAAATCAACGTTTCGCTCTCACCTTCTGAAATTTCACTCTTGGTATTGCTTTCTCCGCTCCTGACCCCATGATCCTGGTGTTGATCCGAGGGGATGGGGTCGAAAACCACAAGGACCGTGACTTACATTTTCATGTAAATCAGGATGCGAATTGATCATTCCGGAAATTTACAGGCAAGGCTTACCTCGGACATTGGTCAACGAACGTCTCGTCCTCAGCGCAAGGCATGTGTGTTTTTTCTTCTCCTTTCTCCTGATTGATGATCTCGACAATTTGACGTCGTCAGTTCAGCCACTATGGACCCCGCTCGTCGTGCCAGGGATTTATTTGAGAGATACTTTCCTACCCAGCGATTACACCTTCTCGTTCCGCCCCTTCAACTGTGCAAAACAATTGGTTGCGGTATACTTCATCCCATCCTCACCACCTAGTACGACTGTTTCAACGAGTCATTGGGATCTTTGAACGGGAGCCGTTTGAAACCGATGAGAGGGTAAACTGTGACTCGACGATATTCTTACAACCAAATCCCTCATGAAGTATGAGGGGAGGATCCACTGGGAGCCATATCGTTGGCATGTGTACATCGATGTGCTTTGTTTGATACTTCGGGCCAAACGTTCGATGGCAGCAACTTGAGAGCCTCATGTTCAAAATGACGGTATGGCGTCGTTTACAGACAAGAACCAGTGCATATGTATGTACTCGCTCTTTCATGCAGGGCGACCAGAGTCGCAGCATATTCAAACTATATGGGTCGTTTATTCGGTCCCACTGGCACTACATCACGAGTAAGTTATATTTCGTCCTTTATACGTCCTTTGAACCGCGATTTGAACAAGAAACGACCCGTTAGGTGCAATAACCTGCAGATGGGCGGCACAATTTTTTTTTTGGCAGACGGAATGACACAAGATATATTTGTGATAGTCTATACGGCTCGGCAGAGGAAGTACAGCTATAAGGAGGCGTAATTCTATTGCAAGTCCAAAGACAGCCAACGGTAATAGTATCTGCCATCCCCAAACAGCCACATCAAGTGGACAGGGCAGTTCGAGGAGGGGTTTCACTGACTAGCGCGGGCGAGCGTCGCGTTTAGCGGTAGTTGGACGTGGTACCAGGGCATAGCGTCAGCGTGATGTCAGTGTTGCCGCAAGTGTAGTCGACAAGGTCGGCAGGCGTGTATCCGCCTGTGAGGCAAGGAGAGACGTGCATGAATACCCATATCCATGCAGTCTGAGACGAAGAGTGATGTGACTTACCAGCACCGTCGTTGTCGGGGAAGGCGTATGCGTTGTAGCAGGTGTTGTAGTAGAAGGCGCTGTTAGGACCAGGGCCGGCGTTGTTCACGCAGCCTCCGCCGCTCGCAGGCAGAGCACCACCGCTGCATGCGGAGGAAGAAGAGCAGCAGGGAGAGAAGCAGGAACCGTCCGGGCCGGTGACGGGCTAAATCCATGTCAGCGCGTGAACAAAAGCTTCGAGGTAAACTGTACTGACGCATCCGGAAGAGATGGTGCAAGCAAACGCGTCGCAACCAGTGTCTGCCGAGGAAATCTCCATCCCAACGTTGTAGCCGTAGATGAGGGAGATGTCGTAGGTCACTGAACCGGGAATAGCCCACTAGATGAGGAAGAAAGGTGTTCGACGATTGAAATGAGCTACTTGAGCTGAACACTTACGAAGTTGAATTCAGCCCTGCTGAAGGGGGTCACACCATCCCAAGTAGGACCACCGGTGGTGCAAGAACCCGCGCTATCACATCCAGTACCTACGAACGTGAGTAGAGCTCTAAGGGCCAGCGACAAAGAGCGAAGGCTTACCGACATTGACGGCACCGTCCCAGTTGGAACTAATGCCCAAGTTGGCACTGGCGCCAGCAGCAACATTCACGTTGTTGTTGATAGTACCGTAACTGGTCTGGGTATAGAGGAAGACGGACTCGGTACACTTGTTGACAACATTCAGGGACTGGGCCTGAGCAACGGTCACAATTGCTGCGAGAGCGAGAGAGGAGAGGAGAGACATGTTTGTTAGCTGGTAGTTGGAATGGTCTGTTGAACTGGAGGAGGGGGAAGCTTGAAACCCAGCTTTTATCCCTTTTGCTGCAAACACTGAGCCTCTCCGGCGACCTTGTATAAATCCAGAGAGCGCCGAGGACGTAAGATCTAGGACGACGGGGCGGTTCACAGCGGAAGTTCGTGATGGAACGGGAGATGATTGCTCCGGACGAGGGATATTCACATTTCCGTAAATGTTCTAGTTATCATATCAATAGCAATGATCGGGATAGGGGACCGTACCAACTTCGGGGTGAAAGTATCCTAGCACATTCTGAGTGCAGCTGTGGCCGCCGCCGTTGAATTTGATGGCAAAGCTGTAAAGTAACACTCCACTATCCGGTGTTGCACAGACCCCATACCGATGATATAATGCACACAAACTTGTCACCAGATGCTGTCGGGCGCGATGCTGCGGCCGCTGCCGCAGCAGCATATGAAGTTGATTGCGCCGTGGAGGCTCGTCGCATGGGGTAACCGTTAAACTCACAATCTGCCGATGGGGCGGACATATTGCTGTACCGTCTCCAAAGATATTCTAGGGTTGAAGTTGAGGTGACGTCAGAATCCAGTGCCCGTGACTCTGGGGCTGCTTTCGTGTTCTTCTTTGTGTGTGGAATGATGGTGCTACTAGCACGCTAGGAGCCCTCGGAGATAGAAAAGCAGGGTTAAATAAATCCACGAGGGAAGAGACCCTGGTACAAGGATTTGATGGATACAAGAAATGGCTTGGTCTATGCGATATGTAACTCAGCAGCGAGATGTTGAAAGTAATGCGATGAAGGTGAAAGGCAAGTTACAACCGACGGGAGTTGGTTGAACTTGGGCGCCGGTCACCAGCGCAAGACGCCACTCTGGTGACACGGCAACGACCGATGCAAAATACATTAGAGATATTAGATGGGTGATCACTGCCTGTTGGCAAGGATAGAATCCACTGCGGTGCGCAGGCCGCCTCGGGAGCGAGAGGCAATAATTAAATCCGAATGATACACACGACAACGAACCTAAATGCACATTTATTCGTGCACAATCAGAAGCGTCACGGTAACTCGAATGAATTGGTCTAACAGACCAATCACGGGTTGCGGCGGCGCGGGAGCTCGAAACCCCCGAAACTTGCTTCATCCATTGCTCAAACAAAGCACATATGATTAGTTGAACTGTGCTAACAGGTTCAATTTCCTGCAGATACATACGTCCTCCCCGGACAAGAACATGGTTTATCAAATTTCTCTGTTCAAACAGTTCGTCGAATTTTCTAGAGACACGGCGCTGATGGTGGTCTGTCCGCCCCACGCCGACACTGTGCAAGACCCACAGATTGCCTCGGTTCCCTCGGCAATGATCAATATGTCTGGAACATCGCACAGCAGAGTATACGCGGCGGCTAACAGTGGCAGACATCTCACGCACGAGAACGATGGCTTGCCTTCTAGCGTGTCATCAAAACTCCGGAATCCGTGATGAGTTCTGGCACGTCTCAGTGTTTGAAGTGCCATGGGCGCGCCCGTGGAAAAGCACAAATCCATGAAGGTGTCACCATAGCCATGAACATCGCAGATGGTGTTCCCAGGGGTCAGTAACGTGTACTGCATATTTGGCTGTTCACTCTTTTAAAAATCACATAGATATTGTATTGACAATTGTAATTGCCAGGTGAGTGCAATCTCCACTACCCTGAAAAAAATATAGGATCATTGGCTATGTCCCCATCATCTGCCTCCCCTCGGCGTCCATATCAACTAACTCATATACTAGCTCTAGCTCCTCAGCCAGAGACTTTATTGATGTCCGGGAGGTGATGCCAACCCCAACCCTCATCAAATGATACACCCAGTTGATGCATAAAGTCAGTTCAACTGCCTCCGCCTTGGGGCTTGATGAAACTTATGACAGAAGCCTGCTTACTCGTCCTCGGCCCGTATCACGGTTTGTGGAGAAGTGTGTTAATGGAATAGAATCCATTTTGCCTCATTGAAAAGTGATTATCTGTGAGGTAAAACGAGGCAAAAATGGATTGTAATTCATCATCACGCTTCTCCTGTTTCAGTGATGCGGAGGGGTAACTGCCCCAACCAGCTCGAGTTTGGATCGTTGCAGTGTTACAACTCTGCAGTCAGACAAAGTCACAGAGGGTCTTTCTATCGACCTTTAGACGCAAACATTGGGTTCCGACGTCGGATCGATGTGGAGTAGGGTCTTGAAAAGACGAGCATCATCATTTTACCTCATTCCACCGACTGATCCGATCACTCCGTTCGCGAACATGTCGAACGCCCTATTTTCCAGGAGTACCTCATGGATAAGTTTTATTCGCACCAAATCGCCACAGTAATGTGCAATCGTGAGCTTGCCCACTTATAGCTAGCCCCGATCCTGCATAGCCTGCATCTCTCTACGTCCCAAGGTGCCCAGAGGTTTGGTAGCTCCATGATCCACCGTCGGCCGGTCCGCTGGCGACGATTTTTTCCTTAAATAAACACGAGAATTGTTCCCCCCCATGACACGGCCATTTCTCGACTCCGTGACCCAGTGTTCGGCGTAGTTTTCGCACACCTTGGACCAGCAAACGAGTCCGTTCTAGATGACATAGTGTATGTTACCTGACGTGGACGCTCGACAGTGTTTGTATCTCACTCGATTGGATGGACCGCGCCAGTAATGATTAATGACCCCTTAGTTTTTTTTTCTTCCAATAAAATAGAAGTTGTCGATGTTGTGGATTTGATGGGTCCGCAGCCATCATCCATGGACAATGCTCTGCGTATAGCTAGTATAATGTTCAAATTTCGACATGTGTCACTTATACAACATAGGAGTAGGGTCTGACGCGGCCTCTCGGGTACGCTTGAGATGAGCTACGCGTTTGGCGTGTTTCTAAGACATACAGTACTTGCAGGTATATCCAAAAAAAGCAGAGACGAAAAACCGAGATGCACGAGGTTCCGAAAAGGGAACACAAGGTAGGTATTCCAGCACGACGTCGTGGGGAATTAATTCAGGGGGACGGGGAGCGAGCGCTCGAGGGTGTTACCCCGAGCTAGGAAAAAAAAATTGGGCCGAATCCTCGAGCTCGTGACCATCGTCGTGGGAGCACGCATAGTTGTCGCAAAGATAGGAGAGCTAGCAATAGAAAGAAGAGAGGGGTGGATCATCTCAGGCTGTCGCACTTGCAGGCCATTTTAATCTGCGACAAACGCGCAGCCAAAAAAAAAAAGAAGGATTCAGCAACTGCAACGACGAGGAGAGACGGATGTGCACGGCAACAAAAGGAAAAAAAATGAAATGAAAATAAACACATAAAAGTAAAGAGGGCAAGGAAGGACAAGGGACGTGAGCAGAAGTCTCCATGTGTATCCTTCTGCACCGACAACGTCCGCCTGTCCATCCCCACCTGGGCAACGTGCACCTTGTACATATACTGCGAGGAATCGTTGGCTTTGAATTCGGCACCTCGGACCGCCATGATCGTTTGAGAGGACCCGGTCCTTGTCCGTCCACACTAGCAAGCGAGGACCACTCCAAAGACGGAAGATCCTGCTCGTGCAAGCTGTTGGCTAAACGTAGCCAAGACATGGACGCTTGCCACCCCTTTCCAGGTTCAACATGGAGACTGATACGGCACTCAAGCCAAACATCATTGGCAGTGCTATTCCATCGGACGATAATTGAACATTGTCCCCGACGGTGGTGGTGAGCAGGACATCGATGCGGATGACGATTGGGAAGGATGAAAGTCACTCTGCTCAGCAGACGTGTCCTGCGCTTCCCTAGATGGAGAGGGTGTCGACGCTTTCGGTAGAGCGCGGAAAAGCTGATCCACCAGCATCGGGAGGGCATTAGACCCCGCCCCTGTCGACGAGCCAACGTCGTTGGTCTGAGCATACACCCACACTACCCACCTTCAACTCTCTCATAAGTGGCACAGATCGACAAGCTGAGAGACATCAGATATGCTCCCACCTACAAACTCCTGAGGCTCACAGCCGAGGAAGGACAAATCGAATCGAAGGCGCAACGGAGGGGAAGGCACCATTTAGAGACAACACGCAGAAACGAGAGGGATGGGGATGACGAGAACCGGAATCGATCGAGCCACCGTATCACCACTGATCGACATGCGATTCGTAGAAGTGGAGCTAAGTGGTGGCGTTACAAGTATTGTGAGTGGCGTCATTAATGCTTCGCTTTGCTGGTCTACCTGACGCACTAGTTGGACCAGACATGTGTCCTCGTTGAGATTGGCACGGAATCCATAAAGGTTGTGTCGGCGGTAAGGTTTCTCAACTCCTGCGGCATTGCTATACTCCTCATTCCCTTGGAATTGGTGTTCGTCATGTTCTGAACTTGGACGAACAGGCTACGTTACACTTTCCTCATGAGCTGTGGTTGACACAGCAATAATCCCCATCGCGTCGTTTATCGAGTATCCGGAATGACTGGATCGTCAAGTCCACCGGAAATCCGATATGGCAGGGGACTTCACCGCGAGGGTCGAACTCGCAGCCTTCAGATCGCCTAGTTTCTTAAGATTCTGACGCAACTTCTTCAGGCGCATAATGTACGCCGGGGATGATGGCGACAAAGATTCGCCTGCCTTTCCTATAATTGATGAAGGTTTCTTGGCATTCCTTGTACGACGAAAGTAATGTGTGCATATACGGAATGGCCCCGGGACGACCTAGTTCACCTTTGGCGAGGTTGCCAGTTGCGGGCTGCAAGAAACGGTAGGCACGCCCGAGAGCTCCATGCACGCTCTATCCGATCAGACAGCAGAACATGAGAGACATGCATACAACGGGGCAGTCGTACCGTTTCATGTCCACAATAACGATCAAGCATGAAAGATCGACGGCACCACGCTAAATGGTGGGGCTGGGATGAGGCTCACTACTCAGAAAGCACGACCAAGCGGAGAACGATAAAAGGATTACCTGAATTGTGACCCTGATGGGAAGCCAAAGAGACGAGCAATGCCAATATTTGTTGGCTGCGCCACGAACACGTTTGGTGATGCGAAGAACATCAGCAGTGTAGCAAATCTCCCGGAGAGGAAGATTCAACGCGACAGGGTCGGCACGAGAGAAAGAGAGAAAAAATTGGCGAGCTTAAATTGAAAATCCGCATCCGTCAAATACCTCGTTCGGCGTCTCGACAGCTTCCCCAGGCTGGATACGAGCATATCGGGGACCCCACTGTGCTCTCTCTCTACAGCCACCGTGTTTGAGGACACCTCGAATGACTCGAATAGCGTACCTTTTCCCCGCTTCGCAAGGATGATCGCGGTATGGTGAGGTCGGATGAGAAACACGAGAACTTACAAAGAACATGTCGGCGCACCTAATCGAGGCTTGCAAGCTGTCCAACATCGTTGTGATGCAAGGCAACTGGGGCTCAGGAGTTCCGATGACATGTGCGCTATAGGCATGTGCAGCAGCGCACACTGCACAACCAAGTAAAAAAATTGTTCTCTAGGGTAAGTATAGTCGTCGTCGTCGTCGTCAGGAAGCTTGACAGGAAAACCAACGTCAGTGACAGCATAATTGAACAATGTATGCTGATAAGCCTGTCGTTTCAATATCGGGGTTATCAGCGATAGACCTGGTCGATATGGTGGTATTCAGGGGAGAACACGCGAGGATGCGGCGTGTAACTTGCTCAGACAATCCTATTAGGACAGTTCGGAATCGAAGATAGCCCCGGTTTCGGGACCGTTTTAAGGTCGTTTTGGAGTTAGATTTTGGTCGCGGGAAACCGCCCGAAATCCTTTGAAATCCGACGTACTATCCCCGGTTCGCATACCTCCCTTCGACCCCCTCCTGGTCTTATCAAAGGTACCGAGCCCAGGATGACAGTCGTGGTTCCCAAGGCGCCGGATGAAGACAACTGACAGGCGGAATTCATGGAAGAGCAGCGCCCCACCCACTCAACCGACAAGGAACCGTCGTCGCAAGATCCGAGATAAGACAGCGATAGGGGAAATTGTTCTTATAGATGGATAAAGTGGTAACCCAGTAACCCAACCCTCGAAAGGTCCCCGTATCCACGTTGCCGGTGGTTCATAGTACCCAAGTAGTCCTAGCAGCGCGCCCAAAAACTTGGGATGCGTTCGACTGGTCGTCAGACTGTGACCAAGACGCGATATCGGACACTTGGGCGGCGCCATCGAAATTCCTTGGATGTCGGGGCCAGTTGGGCTGTGGCTTCCTCGCACCGGCGAATCTATTGTGTGCTCCCGCGGCGCTACGGGATCAAGGACCAGAAGTGGGTTCCCAAGCCTCTATTAGGTTGATGAAATCACGTTTGTTGGTCGCCCATCACAATCGTCGAAGCCCAAGTAGAGTATGAACAACATGCACTTACTCGAACCGGAATGTACCGCGTGTGCATTACATAACATCGACCTCACGGTGATCACTGCGGCGGTGTCATATGATGTCCTCAAGTACTGTACTTATCTTCGCGCGTCTCCGCTGAGCGAACGAACCTTCTTCTTTTCGTTCGCGAACCTGTGGGGTCGGTTGTTCGCTTACCGTCGACCAAGCAAGGCTGTCATTGTACGTTTGAACAGAAACCGAGAAGAACTCGGACCAGTCCGTTCATGTAAGTACTACTGTACACACGCCCTACAAGTCGAGAACGGCGCATCCACGAAGATGCCGCCCCGAACTATGTGACCTACCTCATCTCACGTCCACATAGGGTCGTCTCGAAGAGGGTATAGTATATATATCTAAAGTACGTATCCGTATAAAAACAACGTCATTGACGACAATGAGCGTGTCAACTTGGTGAGAAACGGTTTGGATGAGGCCGCCATGTCTGATACGAGTGACTTGCGAGTGGAGTAATGAAAGGGGGGGCCGTAAATTCTTTAGACAAAAGAGACTAAGAAGACTCGGAGGGGAACGCGCCCCGGTTTGCCGCTGGGAACGGCGATGTCGATGGACGCAGCTGTGTTTGCGTTTGATTCAGTCGCCAATATGTACTTACTGTACAACCAGGACGAAGAAGGACCTTGAAGCGTTTCCGTCCTCCCGCAGTGACTGTGGACGTGCTCAATGATCAACCGTTTGGACAATCAATTCACCTCGAGACGGATTCCGAGCTGCCGTCAAAACTTGAAACATGCAAGGCACTACACCATATGGTGCATGCGGACACACCCAAGGGACAAGGTTCGATGTCCTACACATTATGATACTCCGGGATTAGTTAATCAAGGTTCAATTGAATAACTTCAGGAAGCACTTGCGAGAAGAAAAAAAAAAAAAAAGGCACTGCACGAGCCACTGCCAGTGGTCGCGTCCTCGGACCTACATAATACGAGTGAGATACGACACCTGCGCCGGGAGATTACTGTTTACCCCCTGCATGTCCCTTTCATGTACCGACAACTGCGGAGAGGGTCAAGGTGGGCATGAGAACGTTTTCTCTCCGCCCGACCATGGGGTCCATGTAATCAATCGAGAAATCGTGTGAATCAACCCATACTATACTGTAAGTTTTGAAACTTGAGATCTGAACAACGCCGAGGGTTGGGTGTTTCTTGTCAATCGATTGGTGGAAAAAGCTTGAAGATATTTTCAGAGTCCTTCACTAGAATCTGACGGAACATCCGATGATCTCGGGTTGCGGCACCAAGTCTGGAGCGGGTAAATGAGAAATGCGTTATATTCGATTCTTCTTCTTCCCCAAAGTCTACAGATATGCTGTTACTAATGTTCCTGATATATACTACGAGAGACGATGATGCGAAGGATGTTGCTGACATGCAAAAAGAAAAAAATGAATGCAGGAGCAGTTGTAAAACTGACGGACGAGGGATTCTAATGAAGACAAGTTTGGGAATTTTCTTTTTTGGAGAGAAAGGGCACCCCTCCCACGACCAAGTTGCCCTGTAAAAGCAAACGAAAGTGAACCAAGAGGATGGATGTGTGCCAATATATACAAAATAAAGATGCCGGGACCGTGGTCAATGCCACGAAGGCGCCTGAGAATGCGGTGAAGGTGATCCAACGGCGAGCCACAAAATGTGAACGACATCCGATAAAGTGGTGAAATGTGTACATGTAATTCCACAACAAGGATTGATGCAAGACGGTGATGAAAGCCGGCAAGGAGCGAGTTAAAACTGTGATGCAAGATAGAACGAGCGAACGGGCAAGAGATATGAATGCTGAGCAAGTAAGGACCGTGATAGTTGTGTCACCAAAGGAACGGGAGTCGAGAAAATCGCCAGGAGGTACCAAGTCGCAGGTGGTTCAGAGTTTCATACACTTCTCGCAACTATAGCATAGTTTCAGAAGAGTGTCATCACAAGAATAACACCATCTTACCGGCCAACGAAGAATTACTGTCTTTTCCAGAAACCTTTGACAGTTCCGACACGTGCACCCTTGGCCGATGCTGGCATCGGTAGCCTAGATGATACCGGAGAAGGCAGACGCTCCGCTAGTGGTTTTTCCGATGTCGTGATGGACCGCGGAACCTTGGGAGGTGGGCAGGAGGGTGGCATCGGAAGCTTGGATGTAGGAGATGTCGGGCCAGGATTGGCAAGCACAGGGGCCTGCCGTGACTGTGTTGCAATCACAGTCGCCAGCTTGGCTGGCGGAATAAATTTGGTTGGAGCCTGGGGGATCTTGGAACGCGGAGTCGTAGGTGAAGACAAAGATGCGTTGCCGGCGATAGGAAGCCTGGACGGCATTGCCGTTCCTTTGACTCCTGGAGTTAGAGGTGTCTTGAGACTTTTTGGTTTTGCTGTCAACCGAAAGATCGATTTCGATCGGCTGGTTGCCTGGTTAGCAGTTGATTGGTTGTTAGAGACCATTAGTTCGACGCCTGCCGCGGACGCCAAGGACGTTCGCTTGCTAGGGGCAGGAAGAAGAGAAACCCGGGATGCGTTTGGGGTAGTGCTGGGACATACTAAAGAAACGCGCGACCCGGACGCCGACGCAGCAGAGGTATCAGAGATCGAGAGCTGAGATGAACTCTGGAAGGTTGTAATCGTGGATGCCGACTGAGGGATAGGAGGCAAAGGGGCATGAACTATGTTCGCCCGAGAGGGTGTTTTCGAAAGAGGCGCGAGTGGAACAACTTCCCAGGGTACAGCGGAGTCTGCCAGCGGTGATGTCAGCGTGGGCGATGTGGGCAATGGAGGTGCCTCTTCGATTGAAAAGGACATGGGAGGACGTTGTGAGTTAAAGGATGCCCGAGAGATGGAGAACGATGCTCGGAGGGAAGCAAGTGATGACTTTTTGCTCATTGGCTTCTTCTGCTTGCTCTTCTCTTTATCCTCAGTGTCGCTATCATTGGCGGAATCGTACTCAACATCGTCCCCCGTCTGACTGGGCACCGTAGTAGATGAGGCATCGGCACGACCGGGTGAGAAGCGCGAAATGAGACTGATGAAACGCGTGCGCTTCTTGGGCGTTTTCAAACTCTTGTCCTTCTTCTCCTTGAGAAGCGTTCCAGGACCCAAAAGCACACTAGGTTTAGGTTCTGCAGACGATGGTGTAAGAGACGCTGTCGTTGCTACGGACCAACGCGACTGGGAATGTTCTGCTAATTTAAGAGGGCGGTGGCGACAAGTCGCATCATCCACGCCCGGGTTCGCTACCAGAATGGAAGGAGGGGACGCGGGAAAGACATTCATTTGAGGTGGTGAAACGGTGAGAGAGCCGAGACTCGGAGAGAGGGGGAAAGCGGTCTTTGGGCGTGGAGATGTTTGGTGGGAGGGTGTTCGCTCATGGACTGAACCTGTGATTGGGTCCCTGAAGAAGATTTGGTCGTCGAGTGGCGAGGCCGGGAGGGCAATGTTCTCTGGAGCACAAGAGGACCAGAAGACGACGCTGCTAGGAGATGCGGGTGAGCTCGCACACGGGGTTGTGAATGAACTTTCATGGGAGTAAGCACATGAGAAGTTGGAAAGGGTTGGGGATGGTTGCACAGAGTCCTTGTCGTCTGGGATAGTGCATAAGAATTGACCGTCTTGTTCTTGGGGATGGAAAAGCGACTGGGGGAGAGAGTCATCGCGTCTGTGCAAGTAACTACCGACGAGGGGACGATCGTGGGGTAGAACCAAATCATGTTGATATTCGCCGTGAACCATGACAGACGCGGGTAGAGGGGGAGGGATCTCCTGTGGTTGACTCTGATCTGACGAGAGGGTACTCGTGAAAGAGGGGAGACGGGATATGCGGATCGAGGATGAACGCGAGCGCATTACACGGGATGAGGTGGACTGGGTGCGAGACGATGCAGGGGAGGGAGGAGGGGCTGGGAGGGGCTGGGGGAGGTCAGTGAGAGTGAAGAGTGAAGAGAAGGGAGGCAGACCTTATCGTGAGGGTGATGAGGGGATGAAGAAGGGACTTGAGACCCCCAGTGTGTCATTTCTTGTACGATGAAGCGGAGGGCACGGAGGCGTTCTTGTTCCTCGAAGTCGCGGTCCTCGGATTTGGAGTGGGAGGGAGGAGGGAAAAAGAGGGCATCGTAGGAGGGGCAGGGGGAGGAAGGACGTTCTGAGGAGAAGCGGGGAAGGAGAGGGGAGTCTGGACGGTCGATGGAGTGTGTGCGATGAGCGCCGAGGGAGGAAGAGGGGGATGGGGAGGGAGGACGCGAAGAAGGGGCTGGGACGGACTGCTCGGAGAGGGCAAAGTCGTATTGGTGCTCGATCCAAGAGTGGACACGAGCATTGCGGATTGAAGCGGAGTCGGAGAGGAGCTGGGCGAGGAGTGCAGAGTAGGCGGCGTCGTCTTCTGACATGGACTGCATCTGCATCTGCATCTTGTTCAACCCGCGCGGGTCGAAACGAGTGAAAGAAAAAAGAAAAGACTCGAGGCCATTTTATTTTATTCACCTCTGAACAGGACAGAAGAAAATCACATAAACGGCGTGCAACTGCAAGCGCGGATCAGCCGAGCCATCCCTTCGGTTCTCCCCGTCGCTGAGGTAATCACAGCCCTTCCTGCCTCACACGTGTCTCCGCCATCCCTCCCTCTCCCCCTCCCCAGCCCTTCCTTTTCCCTCCCCAGCCTGTCCATCCTCCTCCATCCCAAGATCGCTCTCTCCTAAAATCATTTCCAGAACGCCCGCTCAACTTCCAAGCTTCCCCTTGCTGTTGTTTGTCCTTGTTGCCCACCCCACGACATAATCGCCAAACATCGCCAATCACCGGCACCGACCTTTGCCTTACGGACCCGCCCACTTGTGTGCGCGTTCATATTCGAATCGCCGTGAATGTTCATTGTCATGAGAGTCTTGACATCCCCCCTTCACTATCTTCACGTAACAGTCTAACCCTGTCTCTTTTGGCAATCATGTCAGGTCCGCCAGGTGACCAGATTGCAACTTCCACACACTCTATCTCCCCTCGCTTGTCACATTCCGTGTTTCAAGTTCAAGTTCCCTTATCCCCTGCTCGTCACATCTCCGGTCATCGACACTGAGCCATCACGTACTGCGCAATTGCGAACTGTCAATCAGTTGCTCTCCATCCTGACACCAACTATCATCCACCCGTCCTATCACTCTCGTAAGCTCCAGGGCCCAGGCTGCACTGACCCGTCGGTGGCCGAAGAAATTCCACTAGAGCCAAACACTTGCCGACGCGACCCTCCATTCCACCATTAATTATTACTTTCCTCATACAGTACTCAAGTTACCACTAACCCGTGTGTCACTTGCATTGCATTCCTCTCTATCCTCTTCAGCAACTATACAATGTGTGTCCTGTGGATGCTCCGTAGTACTTTGCAGCCCATCATTTCAACCACGTAATCCCAAGTCGTCGCTTGTCACATCCCTTTGCGCCTTTCTCCACTCGACGCCACATGCCAACGGCAAATGCCCGCTGTGTCGCTACCGTGGCGAGTTGGCCCGCACCCCACTTTTTTTTTTGGTTTTTAGCCTGTTTGTCATTTCGGGACCTTGATCAATTTTGTCACCATTCAAAATATTCATTCCAGTGCCAGCCACTCATGTGCGTTGAAATTGGAACCCTGCCAGTGGTGCTCGCATTCTATCCAGTCGCATCAAATCGGAACCTGTCGTCTTCATTTCATGGTACCAACCGTTCGACGGCACTCAAGTACTCATTGTTGTACTCGATCTGGCTGAGCGGAAGCGCTCATCTAATTGGCTGTCTCCTTGAACACGGCGACATGTTTCCTTATCTGTTGGGGCCTAAATACCGTCCAATTAATGGTACACCTTCAGGGTCCTCCATAAGTGGTTTACGTCACCTGGTCCCTCTGACCGAGATTAGCTGTTGTTGCCTGTCAATATCAGATCTGGGGACCGTCGCGACCTTTTTACAGTCGAATCGTGAACAAGGGACTGTTTCAGGGTAAAAGACATAAAACACCCGATCACAGGTTGTCTCCAGGGGTGTTCTTTTTCGACGGCGCATAAGTACCACCCCGCCATGTCTGTACCACTAACTGTCACTTGAGTGGGTCAACCTGTTCACTACCGAATATCTCAATGATCCCGCGATCAGGAACGGTCTGTTGGACTTGCGAGAAAAGAGAAAATCAAAGTCGGGAACATACAACACTACTGGGCAGGAGCATTTGCAAAACGCGTCGGTGGCAGCAGCAAGGTTGGCGATGAACATGGTTTCAGCAAAATCAAATGAACAATTTTCCGCGGACACCCTGACCAGTGGCCTGGTATTTTGAGACCCACTTGTCGCATACTCAGTGTGAGGAAGTGTACTGCGGATACCCAAATCCGATATCCACCCATGGTGCTGTGGCCGCAGTCGTTCATTCCACTATGACTATTCAAAGAAGAAAAAGAGCCTGCATGTTACAAAAGGAACTGTTCTGCGATGATCGCGATGGCGGGCTACTTACTTGATTCTAGAACGGCTAGTAAGCGATGCTAAACCCAACCCTAGCTTGTCACGTTCAGTTCAGCGAAACTATATGGAAGTCGGGCTCACCGAGACCTTGTCTGTACGCGGCAGAAGTTCGCCTCACCGCATCGCGTGCCGGCCACGCGACGCATGCACGTGAGCCCCACAACCGGCAGCGACTTGACAAATTTGAAGTTAATCAAGAGCTGACAGGCTGTCCTCGTATAGTACCTGAAGTCAACAGTCTTGTGCGTAAAGTCACCCTGCTGACCTCCTTCTTGGGCAACTGATCACGACAAGGAGTCCAAGGCGGGAAATAAATCGACATGTGTCTGAATGTCTGCACGTGCGATCGGTTCGGACCTTGGCCGGACGGCACATGGTACGAGAAGACTTGGATTGGGATTCATGTGCACCAACGCGGAGAAGAAGAAGAAAAAGTCGGCCCAACGCGCGGTCACTGGACCTCCCCCTTCCCCCCTGGAAGTAATTACCGCGCCCGAACATTTGCGTCTACCAATCCGAGCGCCCCATTTCCGACCGCACAATGGAGTGAATGAACTCGGTGGGATTAATAGCTTGACGCATCTTCTGATGCGGCTGCTTGCGGCCACGACGCGCACAAGCTCCATTCAATAGTATCGTGGTTCCTGCATCAGATATCGCGAACTCGTCGGTGGTTGTGGTGGAAGACCGGAAAAAGAAAGAGTTCAATTTCGGTGGGAAACCCGCTACGATCGGGAAGACGTACTTATGCGTGTACCTTTCGACTCGTTGACCGCCGGTTTGGCCCCCTCCGGACTCATCTAAACAACAAAAAGCTCCAAGAAGAGAACGCAAACACGAACCGTACTTGGCACTGACGAGTCGAAATTGAGGCAAGCAAAAGAAAAAAATAACCAGCTGTGATTGGTCGGGGCTAGAAATGTAGCAACACGCCCGCGGATCGATTCGTAGCATTGTCCTTTTTTGCGCCGCGAACGCGCTATTGGAACGTCCACGGGAAGTTCGAATTGGGGAGCATCGACTGCTCGGCTTGGTTGTCGAGAGTCGATGGTAGTTCTTCCAAGGTGCCCTTCGTCCGTTATCCTCGTACTTCCTGGGCTACCCAACGAGACGTCACCGTAGATGTGGCCTCGCTCTCGCGCACATCCACGGCTTCAACACTCTAAATTGCGTTGGCCGAGGCCGCAGCGCGACCAGTTCTCGTTCTTCCTCCTTCTGGCCAGATAGCCGTCCCGATCCCTGACTCCTGATATGATAGCGGGCTCTCTCGCATTCGAACGTGTCCCTCCTACCCGCGAGATCAGCCTATCCGAGAAGCGGAGGTTGATCCAAGCAGATGGCATGCATTTCAAGGCACTCTCGACTCTCTTTCAGACCGGTGCTGGTTTTTTGTTGCCATGTACGACGGGGGTGACCCGCACATCCCCAAAAGTTCCTTCCACGCTGGACTGCTTATGAGCACCTTTGGGAACAAGTACATAGTGGTGTTATGACTTGAACGTCCGACGTATTCGTCATTCCGCGGCGTTTCCGAGGGGATGAATACGAGGTGCCATTGGTGGGTTGACTGACTTACGACAGAGGCTGCATCTTTCCTGACCGCTTCAGCGCGCTTACTCTCCATCGGTGTCGTCTTTCCGAACTGTGGTGAGAGTCGGGCACTATCTAGCGTTGTAGTCAGAGTGACATACACACAGGTACCCCAGCCTTGAAAAGCCACATTTGTAACAGAGTGGACTCGCGAGATCTAATCTTGGCTGACGAAAGTTGGCGACGGCTTGGGAAAGGAATGCCTGCCCGGGTCTAATTAAGACACGAGTGTGGAAGTACCCCACACGGATGCGAGAGCGCTGTGACGCCGTGTTCCATTCCTTCATTTCTAATCGACTTGTTTACATTCTGAGCATGGACGATCGGGGCGTTCTGCGCCCTCGCATGCAACCACCCTTCTTCTCCGAGCTTCTTAATGAATGCCGCCCTCACAGACATGTCTCCGCGTCGCCTCATCACGGAAAACGGAGAGCTCTACTTGGTATGACATCGGTTCTGGTCTCGTAATCACGGTTCACGACCCGATGGGTCCCGCGATTCCAACGTATCGACCATCCAGCCAGTCCTCGGATCCAGTCATGTGCAATGGCGGGATAGCGGGGATTGTACAAGGCCAGGGTCGACGTCAAGTTTTGAAGAGACCGGCTTGAGATCCCACTCTCTCGATGCCGTCGAGTGCGATAACCGAAGGTGTCAGACCGAATCCGGGTCTGTAAGACGTTCGTTGTAGTTTTAATATGTACTTATAGGTACTTGCCTTATTGTCAAGGTCCTTGTGTACACCGGTCGGAGCTGATTCTGTGATATGTGCCAGGCCATGGGGGTTTGCCGCGTAAGCAACGAAACGGGGGAATGGATTGCATGACAAGGTTGTCGTGTGTCATGTATGTGGGCTTGCATGTCTATCAAACACGTCGATTATCCATCGTGACGTGTCCAACGGGACAGAAGTGTGGCATCCCTCGACCGGTACATGTGCACAAGGACTTTGAGTTGTCTGCACTTCGGACCGGAAACGAACGTGGTGGCACACTCGTCCAGGCCTGCGAGCCTCGAGGCCGACGTATTCCTAGGATGGTGCGCAACTTTTTTTTCTAAAAAAAAAAAAAAACCGGTTGCACTCCCAATTTCAATTTCTCTCCTTTAGCTCCTGAAGGGGGGGATACAAACCGAAAGCGCTTAAAACGTATATGATCAGGAAGTGAAAAAGTAAAATAAAATCAAACATGAGCGAGTCGTCGGAGAACGGAGGGGATGGCCTTGGCAAGCGCAGACTTTCGTGCGATATATCGCATCAGATTGCCCAGGACGTATTGCATATGTACTTGAGGTCCACCCGAGCCTACATCCCACGATACCACGATCGCCAGACGTTTGCGGACAAGGTTGAGTTGCCTGCCACACGCCGACGAACGTATCAAACTCTAACAAGAAAAAATGATCAAACGCCACGCGTGGCGTTGAACGTTGAGCTGTGGGTCCCTGGGTCCCTGGTTTTTGCAAGAGAATCTGCCAAAATCTGACGAGAATCGGGTTCTCCGAGCAGCTCCTCGTCAGCGATTTGACCATCTTTGAGTACGAGCCTCACGAAGATGTCTATTCCCAAGAAGGGTTTGGAGGTGCCGATGCCACTGAGGTTCTTCGCGATGGATCGAAGAGTAGGTTGTGGCTTGAGGTCGACGGCCAACCATGATTCGCTGTCAAATTCTCGTTATATACAATCGTTGAGCATGTGTAACTCTCCGCCCATGGTCGATGAGTCGTCGGTGTCCGAATTTTAACTCATGACCGTCTGGGAAGTCCCCAGCCATTTCATTTCCAGGATTTTCCCTGACTTGCACACACCATTACAGTAATACCAATCATCACTTCGGTACCTCCACCAAGTTTTCAAGGATAGGTGTTATTCGGGGACTACGGAAGCGGCGACAAAGCACCCGTGTACATGAAACTTTGAAGAACGCTACGACGATGCCCAACGTATAGTACAACATTTCTCCCTGCGGGTAGTAGTAGGTGATGCGTCCTGATTACTGAAGTATGCATACAGGTGAAGATTGGTATGGGTATCATAGTGCACGATGGTTTAGCTACATTCAACCGACAAGGTAAGTCCGACCATCCTAGAGTCCGTACATGTTAGACACTCACTCCTTTTCACGTCAAAGAGTGTCTTGTGAGTGCACGCGCAAGAGGTCGTTGAGTATCCTCGCCACCGATCCGGCGCCTTCGGAAACTCGTTCCCTTTCGCTTTCCTTGACTTTTGGAAGGAATTGAGAGTTAAAGCGATCAGGGTGCCATCTCCGAATATTGTCCTTGATGCGCTCCTTCGTGGCTCTGTCCTGAGGGTGGATCGGCGACAGCATATATGCGGTGATGGCAGGCGAGGTCAGGTCGTCAGGACCCTTTGGTCGCTTGAACATGGGCCAAGGAAAGTCTTCCCATATCAGCGACCCCAAGGTCTGAGTCTTGTCCCATTGGTTGCGGTGAGCTTCGAACAATTTCGTGACTTCCTCTTTGGTCATCGTTCTACCCGCCTTTGTCTGCCTTTCGTGTTCCTGCATGGCTAACCTCGCTTGCTCGCGTCTAAACTGCTCTTCGCGTTGTTGAGCCTGCTCAGCCTGGCGCCGGTGGAACTCAGCCTCCGTGAGCGGTGGGTTCGGAGTGCTACTACTCGGAGGCTTTGGTGTTGGTGTCGCTGGCCCTGTTGGTTTGGGAGTACTCGATGATTGGGTACTACTAGTGGAAGTTGGTCGCGTTGAAGTCGATGACCAGCCACTGATAGGATTACTACGACCGGAAGCGCTCGTACTGACTCGATCGACAGGTGAGCTCGTTGCGGCAGGTGTGCTATGTTCGTTACGGTTAGGGATCGGCCAGGGGCCCGAAGAATTAGGCGTCTGAGGAGAGGGCGTAGGTCGAAACGTCTCCGGAGGCCAAGTTTCCCAGACTTCTTGCTTCTTCCTCTCTTCGGCCCTCTGACGACGTATTTCCTCCTCTCGTTTCCGAAATTCCACTTGCGACTTATCATCCTCCCTCCGACGCATCTCGGCCTCTCTGCGGTTTAGGTCTTCTTCCCTACGCCTCAGTTCATCCTCTCGTTTGCGCAACTCCTCCTCTTTCTTCCGAGTTTCTTCTGCTTTGATGATGGCTTCCTCTGTTCTACGCCGCGCCTCTGCCTCCTTTCGCTCCGCCTCCTCCTGTTTCCGCCTCACCTCATACTCTTTGCGCCTTGCCTCTTCTTCCATCACCTTGACCTCTTCCTCCTTCCGCCTGGCTTCTTCTTCCTTCCGTCTGGCCATCATTTCCCTCGAACTCGCCTCCTGTTCCTTCCTCTTCACTTCTTCCTCTTTTCGTCTCGCCTCCAACTCCCTGGACTTCGCCTCTTTCTCCTTCCGTTTAGCCTCTTCTTCCTTGAGCCGAGCCTCTCGTTCTTTCTTCTTCGCCTCTTGTTCTTTTTTCTTCGCTTCCTGTTCCCTTTTCCTCGCCTCTTCCTCTTTCATCGCGGCCTCCCTCTCTTTTCGATTGGCTTCCTCTTCCTTTCTCCGCAGTTCTGCCTCGCGCCCAGCCTCCTCCTCGTCCCTTTGCTTAACCTCTTCCTCTAATCTCCGAACTTCCTCCTCGCGCCTCTGCTCTTCGACCTTCTTCTTCCTGACCTCATCCTCACGTTTAAGTTCTTCCGCTTTCCTCGTCAGTTCCTCCTCACGCTTATTCGCAGCCTCCTCCCGCTTCCGTAACTCTTCCTCGATATCTTGGAAACGCCGTTCATTATAATCTCGAGTTCGCCAGCTCCTGCTATCAAGCCCATCGTCCGATCCATCCTCCTCAAAGTCCTCGCGGTGTGGACGGATATGGCGAGACCCATAGTAGCTCCCCTCTTGTTGGAAGGAGTGCCGCATGTCTTGCGAGGAAAACCGCCCTCGGAGTTGCGAGGACTGCCAACTCCGCCCTACCTCCTCGGGGGATTGGGGAGAACGCGATGAACCGTCCCAACGAGTCTCATGCGGGGAGCGAGACACCATATTCCAGTTCCTGGAATTGGGACTGGGCTGCGGTGGGAACATATCCTCGATCGTGAATGACCTCTTGTTGACGATGGGTCGACTCGCGGATGGAGGCGGGACATGGACGCGAGAGTTGTCCGCAGGCCGAGGGTACGTCGCGGAACTTGGACTGGTCGTGAGCTGGGAAAATCCAATGCGATCCTCGAGCCTTTGGTTGTTGCCATGCACCGAACGGTCATCGGCGTGCACGTGCCCAGGCCTCTCACGTTCTTTGTCCCTTTCCCGGGCTCGGTCCAAGCTGCTCCACTCTTGGTCCGCGGAATGAATGCTCGATCGCTCTCGGTCGACGTTGGTGGACAGCGCATCGAGGGGGTCTGTGAATGTGGCACTGAGGACAGACGGTGCTTTGAAAGATGATGTGGCACTCGCAGTGCTGCTCCGTCTCGCGAGGGTGAACGTGCGTGACATGTGCGCATCCTCCTCGGGCGTGATCGACGGCTTCCAAAACTCCTGTACGATAGGCCGCGCATTCATGCTCGGTTTGCGTCGAATGCTCCCCCCGCGTGTCAAATCGGGCGGATCGGTGGGTGTGCGAGCGGAGCGTGGCATGGACTCGGGTTCGTCGAACATGGGCGGGGGCTTGGAACGCTCCAGGAAGGATTTTTCCGAGTCGAGGATGGATGGCGCCTTCCAGGAACTCATGGATGTAAGGGATCCTGCACGGACCTTGCGGGTAGGTCGGAACGGGGGGATCTCGTCTGGAGACCCAGGGAAGTCGTCACGCTCATGATTTACTGGGCGAGAAAAGTAGGGACCAGCGTCTCGCTCGGGATCTGCCGTCTGGGTGGGCGTTCGGGTGACACGCTCCGCCTTGCGATTAGATGAGAGTGGAGTCGGCGTAGTGCTTTCTGGAGGAGGAACATCGGGTCTGGGCTGGAATTGGAAGGGAGGCGGTGGCGGTGGTGGAGGCGGAGGGGGCTGTGGTGGTTCAGACTGAAGAGACGTCCCTGGAGCCTGGTTCTTCCTCTCCCTCTCTATCCTATCCAAGATAGCCTGTTGCTCCTTCATCATGCTTTCTGACCATGCTCGATCTAGCTGTTCGCCAGAAGCCCACCGTCTCTCCTGCCGTTCTCGCTCAAGAGCGATCCGAAACTGTTCCTCGGCCAGTTGGCGGATGGTTTTGAGCGTTGCGAGGTGGTCAGCGGTCAAGCGCTCGCGCTCCTCGGGTCCGATGATTCCCTTGGCGAGCTCGTCGTTGAGCTTCTGTTTGGCCTCGTCGACCATGGAGCGGAGCCCCGCCTCGATGTTCATCTTGAGCGTCTGCTTCCATTCGTCGTCAGGCTCGAGATCGGGGAGGAGCGGAGCGCTGGTAGGTTGGGAAGCATTCTGCATTAGGGTTGCCATCTAGCGAGATGGCGAATGCTGGGCGTAGATTTCGAGCAAGATCGGGTCGAGTGCTGTAAGGGTATGAAGTTTTGTGTGTGTGATACGTGAGCGCTAGGAGAGTCGGAGAGGGAATGAAAATGATTTCAAGGCAGTTTGAGAAATCGAAAGCGTGCGTCGTGTAGGGAGGTTGGCTGGACAGTGGAGGGATGGGAGCGAGGCCTTGAGCCTGTGATGGCACGGTTGCCTCGTGTCAGTACACGCGTCGGCGCAGAGAAGCTTCTCGGGTGAGGTGCCAGCAGAATGAGATTGAGGAACTCACTATGCTAGCTTGATAACGCACATTCGCGAGTTGCGGATGGCGATGGATAAACCAGAGGAGGCTGGCACACGTCGCGATCAGGAGCGAAAGCGGCTACCAAGTACAATACATGAGCCTGATCGGTTGATTCAATTGTTTGTTCAGAGGTCCCTAGACTCCGGCGGCGGTTCCTTGAGACAAGTCACGAGGTCAAGTTTTGGTGACAGTGCGCTAAACAGACGACGGGACGATAACAAGGATAATCGAATTTATCACCTTACCTCCGAGCGTTCTCGACAGTCTTTGTTCTCTTAATTCGACTCCACGCCGGTTTCGATGGAGGAGTGGAAGGTTCCAGCTGCGCTGTTTGGATTGTCCGAGGCAGGGATGCTGCGCCTCTTGTACCACGACCCGGCTGCCTATTTTTCCACGCGACCAATCAGCTCCCCGAGGTGCAAGAAGGAACGACCATCTCCTTTCGACTCTCTGGGTCATTGCCTTATGGGAGACTAAAAAGACGACGTGAAGAATTTCCACCGTTATCGTTTTTACAATCGTAGTTGGCAAGGGCCGATGCATTTGGATATTCGGTCAAACGAACTGGTATTTCTGACAAGATGACTCGGAGATCGCAGTGGGTGTACGTGGACAAACGTTTGCTTGGACACTGGAGCTCTTTATCTTGGACTGCAAGCCGTGTCTAACCGCCATATATTGGCAAGGTGAATTCGGCCGTGTTCATTCATCGGCGACGGCATGCCGACGTGTGGGCAGTTGCAAACTCGCTGTCACTCAACTGCGGTGCGTGACGTCTCAAGCCGCAAGGGTACATATTCGCTTCTCTCCTCCGAGGTCATTTCTTTCATGGCATCCCGTTGAACAGGTTTCACGTTGATCAAACGCCTCAATAGACGTAAGATCTTGGCCTCACTGCAAAGCTAGGAAGGCTCATCACAGCGATCACATGGGCCTCGAGCCGGCCGAGCAGTGCCCCATGGTACGATGTTGTTTTGCAGCTCCTAACATGATTGTTGTCGATGATGACGCAGAAGTCACCTCTAGCGAAAGCGTGGTGTGTATACCCTTTTCCATGGGAAGCCTTGGATGACATGGAACGTCTCGGCAGAACGGCATCCGACTATGCCTCACCTGGGCAGCCGAGATCATACCAAGGATATCCTGTGCGTTCCCTGGGATATATCACAGGATCCCACATTGATTTCTTGGCTTATCTGACAGGTTGCGTGCTACAACTCATTGCGATGGTCGATGGCCCCACGGGCTAGGGCAGATAACATGCGTGTTCAAAGGGTAATATCAGACGCCTTCTTTGGGCCTTGCGCTATGCATATTCCCTCATCGTGTGCCAGTACGCAAATCGAATTTATTTCTGGATGAGAAAGTGGACCCTGTCACTGAGGTTTGGGCGAGACCTTCTTTTCTTGTGGTGATTCTGGGTCGCATTTACACCCAGCACTGCCCAAATCTGCCATGGGGGAGATTGTGCTGCGCTGAGGGCTAGCTGTACTCATTAGTCGTCGTCGTACAGCTCTGCGACCAAAGGGTTGATCGGAAGTAGTAGACGACTGAGTTTGTCTTTAGCGGTTGCGCGCGCGACTAGGTGCTATGTAGTCGGGAAGGGTTGTACTTCAAGTTGTATGTGAGGTGAACAGGCACATGATGAGGGCGGTGCTCGCGGCGGGCTTGCCGAAAGGGACTGCCTCGAGGCGAACGCGAGGCTGATCAGGTCACGAGGGACACTCTCAGAGGATCGTCCGCTGCCAACTCGTCTCTCTCTTATCACCGCACGCGAACACTGTAGCCTCTAAAAATTTCGGTATGTCCTTTTAAACCTCATTCAACGCCAGGCTGTCCTGGACGCTTCAAGTTTATATCGTTAAAACGCATCGTACTAACACGGCCCGATTTTTTTTCATCGCGATCCGAATCGTTCCATTAAACAGCACTACAGGATCGAAATTCCTATCATGGACCGATCGTGCACTTGATAACGTTCGTATTTAGGAACTCGAGCTGCAAACACGCGACCCGATGCAAACGAGTCAGTCATACAAACCAGTCACTTTCATCTTCTCATCTCCACTTGTCCATCCTCGTTCGACCGTCCAAATTTGTCGCGTCATAAATTCCTCTTGCCCTACTCCCTCCATTCACCTGACGCCGCTTTCTCCATGCCTCCAAAGCGTCGCGGCGCTCAGGCCAAAACAGCCACCCCTGCCACCAAGGCAGCCCCACCCGAACAATCTAAACTACCATCTTCATCGAAATCCGTCCCTACTTCCACTTCTGGCCCCGCCCTCGCCCCCATCCCACCACCACCACCCCCGCCACCCCCGCAGCCTCTCGAGACGGGTGCGACCAAGGTGCGCAAGGAATGGTCCAAATTCATGGACGCGTGGTACGAACCCCAAAAGAAAAAACTCGTTGAAAAACTCCAAAAGGACATCCTCGTCAAATACAAGAGTCTCGGGTCTGCAAAGGAGACGCAAAAACTGCGCGAGATGGAGCTCTATGAGAAGCTTGACTCGATAGCACAGCAGCTCGCACAGCCTGCTCGCGTTGAGTGGGAACGTCGTCTCGAGCTCGCCCAGCTACGCGAAGAACAGTGGAACGACATGTCCGGTGAAGAGCAGCAGGCTGTCTTGAGTGTATTCGTCGGGTTTGCTGACGATGTCGAAGACATGGACGACGACGACGTCTCTGCTGACCTTTCCTCTATCGAGGAAGAAGAGAGCGTCGTCGAAGAACCTCCATATAGGGGCATTCCTTCCTATCCTCCTTCCGCCCCTTCCGCCCCTTCCAGACAACACATTCCACCCACCCCGACCAGGGCACATTTTGAATTCGTCAATCCAACATCCTTCTTCGCTGACTCTATAACACCACCTAATCCAACCAAAAATTTACCTGCGCTATCGATGGTGAGTCATGAATCTCGTGTCGCATTGCCACAGCTCACGCCTCTATTCCTTCTAGGATCACTTAGCAACGCTCGGTCCATCTAATGCGGGACGCTCAGCTGAACCTGTGAGTGCAAGCACCGGTGGCACGTTCGGCTACCAGAACTGGGCTTCGGAAGCTGGCATCGTTACACAGCAGCAGCCACCGGCCCAGT
>JBBPQD010000015.1:0-40574 GCA_038092355.1 Caloboletus inedulis
AATACCGTCCCAACTCACCGAGCAATGCCCCAATTACCCCTTCCTTCCAACCTCTCCCAATCGACCGGCACCTCTTCCCTGACTCCTTCTCCTTCCCCGAGCCCCTCTATCCTTGCTCTTTCCCCTGCTGGAACATCTCCGGTTCTCAAAGAACAGCTCGAGCTAACCATGGTTGCACCCTCCAACTCACGAGCAGTGGCAGTATACTGTGCTGCCTCCTTTGGCCATCAAAAGGCTTTCCAGCAGGCTGCGCTGTGTAAGCCGTCGATCGCCCCCCTGATAGACATTCCTCTCATCATCACTCTTTCCCACACAGCCATAGCACATGCGCTCGTAGCAACAAACCGACCCCTCGTATATGGAGGTGGCAAGAGCGGCATCATGGGCGTCGTGTCCGGTGCCGTCGCCAACTCCGAGGGCGGTAAAGTCACAGGAATCATCCCATACGCGATCCTCGCTGCTGGCGGCGAGAAAGATAAAGGCAACGGCCAACCAAGATCCAATTCGATCGCTGAACTCTTGGATGAAAAGCGGAGAGGCGAGGTACGTATCCTGGGATCCGAGGACCCATGGTCGATACTATGCGCACCCGCAGCATGCTGACCCGTCCCTCACCTTCCTCTCACGTAATTAGATGGAAACGGTGAATATTTCCACTCTACACGTGCAGACCAGGCGCCTTGCTGTGTTCGCGTTGACAAACACGACGTTCGCTAACATGTTTCACTGTGACTCACCAGATCGTCGTCAACTCCATGCATGAGCGTAAAATCGAAATGGCAAAACGCGTAGGGGCTTTTATTGGACTGCCTGGTGGCTTTGGCACCTTTGAGGAGGTACGCATTGGCTCAGCGGCATCCTGCATAGCCTCACGCTGACGGAACATCTTTCATTGGCCAGATCCTCGAAGTTGTCACCTGGAATCAACTTAATATCCATAATAAACGTAGGACGTGCCTTAATATCCTTTACTCCAACCTGCTCATCTCGCGTAATCACCCTTGCCTTAATAGCCGTTATCATCATCAACGTTTTCTCTTATTACAACCCACTGCGTGACCTCATCCGGAACGGCGTTCGGGAGGGTTTCATCCGGCCCGAAAATGAAAAACTCGTTGTGTTTGTCGACGGTCCAGCCGATCACGCGGCGCACGAGACCTTTGATTGGGGCCACGCAGCGCTCGACGCGATCGATGCGTGGGAGCACGACAAAGTGTCCACCCTACCGTTCTACTGGACCAAGGACACAGACAGCAGCGACATGACGCATGTGAACACTCCAGAAAATGGCAAGTGCAGCGTCGATATCCCGGACGAGAAATGTCAGACGGAGCACATCGAGGCGATACCAGGGTTCAGTACCCTGCCTGGCCTAAAGCTTACTCACGGGTGGTTTAAGCGAGTGTGGCATGTGCGTGCACGGTCGGCGAGGGTGTGATTTATATCATTTTAGCGCACGCAGACTTTGACAGTAGCAGGTTCGCTAATGTGCCGGATAATCTTTACTCGTTATTTTACCCAGATGTAGATTACGTCCCCATTTCTTTGGCTTCGTATGTAACGATACAAACAGATATCTGATAGCTCGTACTTACACACAATTTTATCCTCTACAATCACGCACGCACGATCGCCAGAGAGATTCTCCAGATCTCGGGCATCAGGGCGGGGTCGGTGGCTTGCCGAGAGATGGATCGATCTTACGCGTAGCATCCATGAAGGCATCCACGTCTGCCTCCGTGACCTTGGCCTTTCTCTGCGAGATGTATGAGTATCCATATATCTAATCAAGACAAGGTTATGCACACCTCTTGGAAGTCTTTGATAAACACCTGGAGCATCTGAATACACCTTGCCTTCAATTGCCCAGTGAGCAGTCGGCCCGCGCGATAATCCTAACGATCCCGCCAATTTCAGAGACACAGGTTTCGCCCCGGAACACAGATTCCATGCTCACCTCGCCAAGCGTCTTTAACTCGTCGTCATCGTCCAAAAAGAAGCTCAGATACTGGTACGCAACGTCCACCTCTGTGTCACCTCCGTACTTTCTATGCTCCTCCTCCGTCTCCCGCCCGCCGGAGAAACCATGTCTATTGATCTTATTCTTGATCTGGTTCGGAGTATCGCTCATGAAGATACTTGAGTTGGGATCCGAGGCGCTCATCTTCGTCTGGGGTCCTTGGAGCGCGGGGAAGAATCGCGAGTGGATGAGTGCGGGTTTGGGGTACTTGAGTTTTTGGGCGACGTCTCGCGTGAGTCGGAAATAGGGATCCTGGTCGATGGCGCAGGGAATAAGACACGGGATGTTGCTCACTTCGCCAAAGATTTGGGGGAAGGAATTGGAGAACGAGGGTGCAGCTTGGATGGAACAAAAATGTATCTTGCCGATGTTGTCTCTGACGAAAAGATGTCATTTTAGCTTCCAAAAACACTCTTTAGGGTACGAATGATCCGAACTCACGAGTCGTTGAAACCAAACGTAGCCTTTGACTGATTATAGGAAATTTGGCGGGATATCTTGACGACGTTGTGATAAAAAACGCCGCCGACAAAGTCAAGGTCGCTAAATATGAACGTTTTCTTGAGATTGAAGCCGACGGCGATAATGTCTTTGGCATTGCTTCGACAAAACCTCCGCACATCCTCTACCTTGAGCTCATGTTTGAATAGGAATTTCTCGTCGTCTGAACCAGAGAAACAAATGAGCCCCGATCCTTTGGACGAGAAAGGGAACTCGCCTGTTAGCTGGATGACCAGTGGGACGTCAAAGACATCCTGCAACCACCTATTCTGGGATGAGACCGAAGGACGAGGGATGGCCCAAGGAGACCTACTTTGTGAAAACGAACGGGATCATGTGCCCGATATGCACGCTATCACTACTCGGTCCCCGACCGGTATACAAGAAAAACGGCTTCCCCTGCTCGTATCGATCCAGGATTCGGTCAAACTCCCTACGCAAAGAGCAAACAGGGGAAAGAAACATCAGCATTGCGCCCTCAGATGAACCCACAATGCCATTAAGTCAACAGGACCGACCGATGAGAAAAGAACATCCCTCTTCGCAAGAGCGGGTGTGGCTTGTGCCCCGTTAGTTCCTCGAATCGTTCTAGCAACGCAGCGGAGACGCGGCGTGTCCCAAATTGATCGATCAGTTTGTCATAGTCGATCGCGAGCTGTTTCCCGTCCGTAGAAACAGAACCCTGGACGTCCCATGGCGTGACAACCTGCTCGTGCGCAACAGATGGATCGGTTGGCTTGATGTCTGGTGCAGTACCGGGGATACTCGTGGCGCCGTCAGGTTGGGGTCTGAAGAAGATGATCAACGTGTTGTGCTGACGCACGGACGTGAGCCTCACGCTGAGATTGCCGCTCCATTCAACGCTGTAGCAAGTGGGTCTACTGGAGATGGATCCTTTGACACCGCGTCGGACATCCTAGTGCTTTTAGCGCGGTGGTCTAGTTGTAACAGGTGGATGGTTGTGTAGATCAATGCCAGCGACTAGTATGTAGTCTGACCGAGTCACAATTATCGCCAGATCCATGCGGTGTCTGACTCGGACGGGTATCAATGATTCACTCTACACTGAAAACCTTTTATTTGTGAATGTAATGCGAACATCGATAATGATATCGTGCAGAAAAAGTCAATTGAATTGTATGTGTATGTGAATTATTAAGTGGAGAGGGGAGGATGGGAAATGTCCGTGCACTACGTTTGCTCCCTGGCCATGACCCTCAGTACTGATAACAATTTTTTGATGTGGCCCGCGCCGCACGCAACAGCCGATGACCGGCGTTATGTCAAGCGAGTGTCGTCGTCGACAAGCGGTGCGACGTCTTGCGATCCGGTGGTGTGATGAAGGGAACGTAAAAGAAAGGACAGACGCAACACTGCTACGCAGTCGACGAAGTTACGGTTTCCTGAACTCGCACAGCACCGTGTAAATAGTGTTGAATGCCGTGTAAATCTCTTCCCTAACCTATATGGTGAAAAGAAAACAATTATGTCACAGGTTCGAGCAGGTTGAATCAAACCTCACCTTTGCACCAGTCAAAACTATCTTCCCGGAGACGAAGATCAACAAGACGACTTTCGGTTTGAGCATGCGGTAGATGAGGCCGGGGAAGAGCTACTCCGGTGATCAATATTCGTCCACGAAAAAATTCAATGATACATACTTCAGGCTCATAACTGCTGAATTGCCCGTGGCTGTACGCAAGACCCTCTAATCTTATCGGGAACTTGACATCACAGCTGCCGACGATGTTCTGGATCTTGAACTCTGCAAACTTGGCATCGAAGCCGAGCTTCTGCACAATGCGAGCATATTTGCGCGACGCCAGCCTCGAGTCATCTTCGCTCTTCGCACCCGTGACGACCATCTTACCCGATGCGAAGATGAGGGCGGTGGTCTTGGGTTCGCGAATACGCATGATGACGGCGGCGAAACGCTAATGTGCAAAAAGCGCATTGGCGTGCACAAATATGCAATTTAAGTTGTAATACCAACCTTTGGATTATACTCTGCATTGCGCGCATGCAGGGCAATCGTCTTAAGGTCTAACCGACAGTCAAGATTGACGGTGGCGACAATGTTTTGAAGTGTGGGAACAATACCCTCCACGGCGGTAATGTGCTGCTGCTCGAGTGTCAATGGCGCCGGTGTAGCAGGGACAGCGGAAGCAGGCGGTGTCGAAGGGCCAGCAACGGTGGCAGAAGGAACGCCTTTGCTCGTCGTCGTGGTTGCATTGGTCTGCAAAGTGGACGCGACGAGAGCTGGTGCTGCTGGCGGTGGAGTATGGGACTGCGACAACGGGGATGGCCCAGGTAAAGCGAGACCCGACGGTCCAGGTAAACTAAAAGAGCTGGGGCCGGGAAGGGCGAGTCCATTCGAAGGCTGCGATGCTTGCTGGGGCTGATAGGGAGCGGCCGACCTCCCAAAAGTGACCTGGCGCGCAGGGAGTGCAAACGACATTATCTCGAAAATCTGACGTGGAGGTCGCGGTAAAAGATAGCGTGGGAAAGCAGGCGTGGGTGAAAATGGGCGCAAGTAATCGGGGGAGCATCCTCCTTATATATTGGTTTGATTTCGAACTCCGCTCATGATACAATCAGCAACCTGTTGTCATCGCTTTCTTGCTTCCACCATCTCGAGTCACTGTATGATCCGTGCGGTATTTCTTTCGTTCCCGTCCTCGTTCCAAGTTATTCTAGCTTTTCCTTTCGTCTCTCGACTTTCCGTCGTCCTTTCGCTCGCTTTCCTGAGGGGTACGTCTTCCTTGAGGGGCAGAATGGAAAGAGAGACGAGGTGATCGAGCTGCGGATAACGAATATTCTAGAAAGATGCCAATTATATTCATGATCTTCTCACGCCACCCGCACATATGATAATCAGCCTTACCTCACCCGTCAATTGTTATATATAGTAGTCACAACAACGCACAGGGTCAACATACATTGTAAGTTATCATACAAGAAAAAGACAACAAAAGAAAGCTGTATACAGATATATCCACACACTGTTTATGAAAGCTGGAACCGAACCCAGTGAATCCACTTCGAAAGACGTTACTGCTTTACTTCAGACTCTCCGGCAAGCGTCCATTCCGGGTCCCAAGTAAACCGTATGCTCACCGCCCACCAAGCAGCGGACCACGCTCCTCGTCTTCGATGAGAACCACAACGGTCGTGAACCTCCTGTACAGCCCCCAAATGCCCTTGACCACGCAGAACGCGCTCAAGATGGCGAAGGCGAGAGCAGTCCAGTGCACAAAGGAGTCTGTCTGCTGAGCGAAGACACCGAAGAGGGACCACATGATAGCGATGGATGCGGGCAAGTCACCTTCAACGGAGGTGAAGGCATAAGCTGCGGCAGTGCCCTCGAGGAAGAAGCTGTGTGACAAGGCGCACTACATGAGTGGGCTGCGACTGGATATTCACAGGTATGCAGGTGACTTACAGTGCAAGGAAGACGAAAACCTTAGTCCAGACGCCAGCATTTTCAGTGAGCGCATTGACACCGAAAGCCTCGAAGGCAGTGAGAACTACCAAAACGGTGGTCCATCCGTGCCAGAGCGAGAAAGGAAGATGCACGAATATTTCGTCACCCGTGTTTGACGGCGCATGCTGCTTCTTGACGATGTAGTAGATATGCTGACCAGAGTTTGCAAAGGGGTTAGTAAAGTGTAATCATGTACGCAAAATATGATGTAATCAAAAGATACGCGACATCAAAAATGTCGGCGCCTCGCCCGAAATGAAGAATGGAAGACGGAAAGTACGCAAGCAGGCAAGAAACTCACTGTGACAGTGCTGCTAACGAAGAGCGCAAATATAAAGGCCACGATGTAGTGGTGCGCTGCCCAGAGGTTGACGTAAATTGCATTCAGGACACCGAGCAAGGCGAACCGCCATGAGATGCCATCGATGAGGACCCTCTTGCCGGCTGCGGTGAACTGGTAGGCAATGGTTCCGAGAAGGAGTAAGTGAATGAGGGTCCTGTCCGACGAATAAAAAGGTGGCAACACAAGAGGGGCCAATAGACGAACCAAATCAAGAAAGTCCAAGGAGCAGGAGTAATGTAGGTTTCTTTTCCAGAGTAGTAGATGTCATGCGGGGCTGCGATGGTGTAGATATTGGAACCGAGGAAGGCGAAATACACCACGATGTTAAGGAGCTAGAAGAGGGTGTAAGGTTAATTCTGGCAAGGATGGCCATGAGACGAACCTTGAGCAAAATGTCGTCCGTCCAGGAGCCTTCAGCCATGTTGTTAACTGTGGTTGTGGCGAGGACGGTGGGGGGGAGGAAATAGGAGGGGTATGGTCTGGTATCTGCTTATGTACCCGCCCCACAGTGTTTCGTTGACGACCCTGACGACATGACACCGCTAGCGTACACGTTCATCGCTAGTCCGACTCCACGAGGCGGTACCTCCGACAGGTTCAAACGGACATAGGCAAGTTGGACGGTCTGGATGGAAACCGCAGTCTCCTGCTGTGAATGTGCGCAAGACAACTGCGGCGAATGATCGCGACGGAAAGAGACGCACCGCATATAATGCCCGTGTCGCTATATGCCTACACGTAGTGTTATTTACCGTCCTAGCATGGTGGAATGATCTCTCAATTGCCCAATACAACGTGCTACTCCATACTCGATTTTTAGGGGCGAGAGTACTATTAGATCTTTGTCTCAATCGTCTGCAAACAGTGAGGTTTCTCAAGTTGACTGGTCCAAATAGGTGGGCAGAGGATCATGGTCCCATAAATACAAGATGCTCATGCATCGGCTGCTATCCTGCAGAGCGCCGGCGCCGTTCAACACTGAGATTATGATGAGGAGATGAATAGATGATCTAACCACACACCAAGTAGGAGTGCATGTATGTAGGAGGGTATTACACTAACTCGAGACACGAAAGCATCACATCTAGACACCAGCAACGATCCTATGAAAGCGCAAACGATCAATCCTCTAATCCAAAGTGAGTCAATCGAGGACTTACTCCTCAGCCTTGTTCAGCGCAGTCACCATGCCCACGACCTCCTTCCTCCTGTTCACCACGAACTCGCTCTCCTTCATCAATTCGTCCAGGACGTCAGGCTTGTAAAGTTCTTGCAACAACTCGCGTTGCAGATTCTCCTTGGCATGGGTCACGAGCGTGAATACGATCGCCTTCGGGACCATATCAATCATCTCTCGCTTTACTATGTTGAAATACGAGTGAATAAGGAGTTCTACAGAGATATATCGTGTGAGCATAGTCTACGCCGGGACAGGCTACGCGACTTACTAATAACCTCAGTCTCCATGGTCTCTCGTTCGCTCAGCGCCGATTGGGGTCTGATTATCGCAGGTGGCTACGGCATTAACGGATGTTAACTGAGTTAAGCAACTCGTCATCTCGCACAATGCTTACCGATTCCATGACCGGGGCCGCTTTCTTCGGTTGTCCTTTCTTCGCCGTCGAGAAGAAGGAACCGAAGAAGCTTGGCTCTTCCTTCTTGAGGTCGACATCGAGGTCACGACCGCCATTAATTTGGCCTGGTGCAAGCTTGCCACTCTTCGGATCAGCTGCGGGCGGAGGGGGCTTGTTGGCACTGAGACGTTCCTGGACTATGCCCATGGCCTACGCAAGTGAAAGGAGTCAGCGACGGGCGAGTGGAACTTGCTCGAAAATAAGTTGCCTTATGGCCACCAAGGAAGTCAGGATGAGTTGTGTTGACGTAGCATGCTTGCATGCTATAATAAAGTTGTAGTTAACTACGTTTGAACTCTTGCGAATAGTGGAGTTGTACGCACGCGACCATATCAGACACAAGTTTGGTCGTTGGGTTCATGGAGTTCTTGAAAAAATTCACAACAACAGCGTTGAAACGTTCTCGGAGAGCAGGGAAGCGTCTGAATGCTTGCTGTATACGAATATATGGTCAGCCTGTCCAGTGTCCGAGAACAAGGACATACGATCTTTTGGAGTAGTTGTCCAAGAATTCGGATAAGTTCATCGTATACCAGTTGACAACACTTCAAGCCAGGTTCTTCGAGTCGTTTGATTTGCTGTTTGACAATGACCTCGAAGGCTTGAGTACCAACAAACAATGATGGCGTTGAACCCTACGCGCGTGTTAGATGCCAGACGATCAAGTGTCCACGGCGGCCACTTACGGAGGAGTTGTACAGAATCGTTCTGATATCACCATCCTTCACTTGATCGAACGGGTCGATGCTCTTCACACCGTGATTGAACAATTCGTGGAATACGAAGCTGATACGCGCGCCTCCACTGAGTTCATTCAGAGACAGATCATTTGTGTTACCATCAATCACAGTGCGAAATTCGTTCGTGAATTCGGTGATGACAGCAAGAACGACGTTGCCTCCTGAACCATCACCCAGTGGTCCACCAAGGCTTGCAAGCTCGGCGCTGTACTTTTGAAGTTGTTGCGTTATACGTGCTTTAATGTCTGGGAGGGTGTTGCGAATGTGTTGCATGAGGATCTGAAAGAATTTATCAACTTGCGATATGGAGGGAGCAACGATCGTGAACGGACCAAATTGAGCTTGCGGGCGAGGAAAGGAGTTCCGCAATATTGAGATTTGCCCTTGTAGGAAGGGTGCATCTCAAAGAAATTGCGCTCCGCCTCCAAAGCAGCAGTGATAGACTTAGAATTGTCAATATCCCGTTGCCCGCGGTTCACAACTGGTACATAACCGAGCCTAAGTGGAATGACGCGGCCCGCAAGGATGTCGACGACATCTGTCCCTTGGTCCCTGGACACAGCAATGAGATTTCTGCCATGAAAGTGAGCCAAACAACACACATCAAGTCAACCTTTGTAAGAACACCAATTGTCCGAGTACCGTCCGGATCAACCTCGCGAGCCAACTTGAGACCATCTGAGTTTGCCAGGTCGGTGTTGGCCGCTGTAACAGCAAGGATTATACAAGCAGGGCGCGCTATGTACTTCAAAAGCATCTCCTTGATTTGTTTTTCGATGTCTTTTGGCTGGTCTCCGACAGGCACCTTTGTCAGACCAGGTAAGTCGACGAGGGTAAGTGTCAGCACGTTGGGCGAGAAGACGCGCAGGTTGATGGGCTGTGGGGAAATACCAGCATTACGCCCTGTCTTTGTCTCTGTGTCACGGACGATCTCTGCACGAATTTTGTTGAAGTCATAGAATTTCTCGCCAGGCAGATGCAAGAATTCTCCCCATTCCGCTTCGTTGGCTTGCTGGTCTGAACCTGCAAGTTGTGCTTCGGAAAGTAATGTTGAGATCAAAGAAGCCTCGAGATTCATTCTGAAACGTACAAGAGAGGCCATTCGGTTGTGGAGCGGTGGCAGGGCGGTGAATGAGTTGCAGCACGAGTGGTCGCCGTGTCACGATACCGGTACCGCGAGGCAAAAAATCTCGCCCAACGATGTTCTTGACGGGTGAGAATGATAAACTGTTTGACCGCAACGCAATAAGTAGCGCTGCATACCTCGAGAACACTACTCTTGCCGCTGCTTTGACTACCGAGCACGCAGATTTGCGGAAGGTCTATTTGGGATCCTGATGATCCGACCGTGCTGAACACATCTTGAAGCTTGTTCACGACAGATACGATTTCTTGACCAAAACCCGTGGACATGGTGGTCGACATAGAGGGGTGATATGAAAGTAAAAAGACAAAGAGAACGCGCGCAGTCCTTGCGCTGCTCGAAACACGCGATTAGAGCTGCGAAGCACAGCCACCGTCACAACCCATCCAAAGAGTCCTCAACTGACCTCAGCCTGCGCAGTTGAAGTTGGACTTGGACACGAACCTGGTCAATAATGACCCACTTTCTGACAGCGTTCACCAGAATGACCAGCAAGTTGCTTTTCGAGATGACCGCAGTACCCCCAGGCCTCCCCGGTATATCGCGTTACCCCTTACGTCAGGCTAAGGGTGAAACGCATGCAGGCGGGGTTGGATGAGATCCACAAACAGGCTTAACCTTTCGCAGCCATGTTCACTGTCCCGAAAGACCCTACATACCGCCTCAGCTCCCCAGAAAACCATGCGTGTGTTACCCCGAATCGTGCTCTTTACATCGCCGAGGTCTTGGAAATGATCCTGGACGAACTCATCAACGACAGACGTAGTATGAGCTACCTCGCCTTCACCTGCAAAGCCATTGCTGAACCAGTGCTCGACCGTCTATGGGCACTGAATGACTCCCTGGAACCTTTTATCTCCTTGTTGCCGAAGGAGTTGACCCTTGATGTATGTTTGCAGGCACTGATGCAGTGTTCGTCGAGACCTGAAATATATTTGCTTACAGGAAAATTCTTTCTTTCAATTTGACCGGTTTGTGGTCTCAAATCTACCTCCGGAAAAGTGGGCGACGTTCGACAATTATGCCCGACGGGCTCGGCGTTTATACGCGAAAACTGTCACCATGAACCCTCACCGCGTGTACTCCTCCATATACAAGCAACTCACCGATATTCGTCCAAACATTGAGCTCTTCCCGAACCTTACCACCTTGGCATTTCACGCGAGAAGTGTTCCCAACCCGCACAGAATGTTTCCCTCGTCTCTCCGCTCTGTCACATTTAGCTGGGCCAACGTCATGGCTCCACAGATCGAAGCCGTCCTCTGGAGTTCGCTCATGAATCGGTTGTTTTTGGACGCACCTCATATCGAACACATCTATTTTGAGGGGAGCCCAAAGGAACCCCTGCATTGCCTTACTCCACTCCCCTTTCAAGAACTGCAAAAAATCACCATCAAACCCAGTCCCCTTGGCCCAAACGTCCTGCACAAATACTGTCATGCACTCTCCGCATCCGCCATATGGGAGCTTGATCTACGTTTTATACGCTGGCCGGATCCTCGTCTCCAGCCAATATCCCCCGTCTTCCCCTCGCTGAAGAAACTGACTATCGATGGTTCTCCATCTCACGCCATCGAGTTTATTCGACTGCTCTCAAGTCCTGTACTTCAGGAGTTGGCGATTTCTTCCCAAGGTGAACGTAGCGAAAACGCCTTGAATCAGTATGCCCAGCTCCTCGTGCTTCTCGCAGACAAATATCGCGGCGTGTTCAGAACGCTCAGGATCCAACACCCTCTGCCATGTCATGATCAATTTGATCTCGAGTCGTTCCTTCACGCAGTTCGGACGTTGGCTGACGCAGGAGTCGACACCCTCCAGTTGAATTTAGTTCTTGGTTGGCAGGATCTCACGCCTGAGGTGCAGGATATGATCGATCCTTCGAAATGGACGACCCTGAGGCATTTCAGGATCTCATCTCGTCGAGCGAGTGTGTCGTGGTCCTGGAGGGCTGGCAATGTCTTATTCCGGTGAATTTGGCCGTAGGGTTGAGCTACTCTTATAATATAACGGACCTTCTCAGATCGTACGTATGTTCTTGGATTATTGTCTTGTAATGTTCTCAAATAGTATGCACGATATCATTCTGCTTTGCCGATGAAACTTGTTTGGTAGGCAGGGGGTCCACAAAGACAAGCTCTGGCGTGTGCCATTATTCATAACTTGCTGCCGGTTGGCTGATTCAAACTTTTGAAAATGGTTTCAAACCCTTGCACTTGTTCCCATCCCCCTAGCCATAGTCTAGGTAGACCGGAGCGTCTACGGAGGACAGCTGTTCCTCCTTTCAAGTCGCTGGTCGTAGTTTGCCTGCGAGAGCTACTATGCGAGCCTAACCGCCGCCCGATATGCGCTGGATCAAAATTCATCTGCATCAAGGCACCACTAGTAGGTTTCTCATTTTGTTTTGCGCGACAGCTCCGATGATGATCTCCCTGTCAGAAGCGGCGTCCAGCGTCCAGAGCATGTGTCAAATTCGGGTGCAGGTAATTGATGTTCCCCTTGGAACAATATGCCTTGGCTACTGTACCTAACGCAACAAAGAACCATGCGCTATCCTCGATAATCATTTATCGGTCAACCAGTGACTACTAAGTCCTAGGTGCCTTCAAGTTGTACATGCCACGGCCCACGGTGATGCAGCCACCCGTCTCCGAAGATCTATGCTCGTCGAGAAAAGGTAATGGATTTATGCATTGCACCTCGACAGAGTAGGTCTTTCGCCGTTGTTCGTCTGACTAGGCGTACGGGAGAATGCATGCCTGTATGCCATTGGAAGTAGGCAAATGGCGAGTGCACCTCACTAGATTCCCCCACCATAACGGCACAATGTACTGGGATGCAAGGTCACGTAGTATTTTCCCTGACACGTATACGGGACTCACTGCCTATAACTTTGAGAAGAGTTGTCTTCCTTCCAAGAGCCAGTCTAGCTTGATGGTAAGTAGGGTCAATTTCCGGTACGTCGTACTTGCTCGAGTTCGATGTTGCAGCGAACGCAGATAGGTACCCGACGGGCTTTGAGCAACCTCGCGAGGCGGATGGAGTGGCGTCCCCTGCGATTCTTTCGGAGAATTCCATCGACCATACTGTATGAAAATAAATTCAGTGCAGCACCCTCCTTGACGGAACAAGAATGTTTGGCAGCTGATAACCCTTGGATTCAGGCTTGATACCCGTGGTGGAGATGAAAAGTACCATATTTACTAACTAGGATGGCCTTCTAGGTGATCAGTTCATGATGGAGGGATCAGTACTTCTTAAAATTGGCTATGCGGCCACCAATGTAGTCTTCCTGGTACGTCGGTGCGCCACTGCTATCGGGGGTGAGACTGATGGGCCCCAAACCGCTTGGCTGACGTGCGTTCCAGTCGGTTCTCCCGAGGACCATATATACCAGCGGAATCATTCGATGACTCCGGGAGCGTGAACTATTTTGGAAAGTTCCTCTGCCTTTATATTCCGCGAACTAGCTCGACGACCCCATGTGTACTTGTCATTTGCTTGGAATGCGGTCCGCCGGTCTCCTTCATTTGGTTGGTATAGTCTTTAGCCCGCACGTCCAAACGGGTACGTGCATGAGTGTGCCTTCGCAAAACAGCGATCATAGAAGGTTGTACGCCACAAATATAACTTTCCCGGCGAGTCCACCCTCGCGCGTTTTACTTTTGGGTGTTGACCTCCTTATTGCATTGTAGCTTCTATGATATTCGATTGGTGTAATGCCGCAAGAGAGTGACGGGGCCGACCACCAATAGCTAAGACACAAGTTGTCTGTAGATGGTCTGAGGAGGAAGTGGGAAGCGCTGTCGTTGTAAGTCACAAAACTATAGATGCTCTATTTTACTGATACTTCCTGAAGATCAAGTCGTGCTGTGAGTGGCAAGATATTCTCTTGGGGTTAGTCTGTCAGTTGGCTCTACGCTGAGGGCTGATTTATGATTTACGTACCACCTAACCCACGCGATCGTATCATCATCCTAATGGGGCAACTCCTGGTTCAACACTATTTCCGATGTTAGTGGAAACTCTTTGGACCCACACCCGTCGAAGATAGGCGGACACCTCATCGTGAAAAGCTTGCGTTAGTATTTCCATTTGACTGAATGATCGCGAACTACCGTGGTCATCTTATCAAAGGTGGTCCGGATCTAATGGTCTCGAGGATGAAATTCCGGTTCTTTCCTCATTGGTACGAAATCGGTCCATACATCGACCCCCCGTATACGTAGGGTGACCGATGGCCTCATGATGGGTGGGTGATGTTACCTCAATCATCCCTCCCCAACTCGGCATGGGGGCGGGCATTCGCATTCACTCATAAGCTCGTTTGCCGTCGGCGAGCCCTTGTCACCAGTACCCATATGTACTAGCATGCGCGTTACTCCCCACTATCTTCTTTTATTCACTCTGGTCTACTTCTTTTTACCATCGGTCTTTGCTACTCTGGAGTTCCAGCAAGAGAGGTCCTCGATCCATAGTAAACTTCATGTTCTCGGTCCCATCGCGCAGTTGGACATCGTCAACAAGGACATCGCTCCTGATGGTTTTCCTCGATCGTTGAGTTGCGTCAACTTGATTTACCGTCTTGTACTGATATCCCCAAGAACCGTACTCGCTGGGGGAATCTTTCCAGGGCCGCTGATTGTTGCTAAGAAAGTGAAGTCTTTCCGTAACATCGTAAATTGCTGGTTAGATCTGATGTTTCTTCAGGGTGACGACTTCAAAATCAATGTGACAAATTACCTTCATGACACCACAATGGATACGTCTACGAGTCTTGTTCGTGTGTCTGAAATATATTTCTACGTTTGACTCTTAAACTCCAACAGCACTGGCATGGTATTTACCAGAAAGAGTCTAGCTGGGCTGATGGGGTTACGGGGGTTACGCAATGCCCCATCAAGCCGCACAAAAGCTTTTTGCACCAGTTCAATGCACAAACTCAATCTGGGACATACTGGTACCATTCACATCTTTCATCTCAGTATTGTGATGGTCTCAGAGGACCACTGGTGATATATGATCCCGAAGACCCGCATAAACATTTGTATGATGTTGATAACGGTCTGTCTTTCATCTGCGAGCGAGAGTTTGGAACAAGACGCTCATTGACTCACCAGAGAACACCGTTATCACACTTGCCGACTGGTGCGGGATGCAACGCTTTCACTCTAGATGCCAAGCTCACTTTTTGCAGGTATCATATACCCAGTACGCAAATGTATCTGCCTCCATATGATGCGAATTCCACGCTGATAAATGGTCGCGGACGGTATGCTGGTGGACCGATGTCCCCGCTAAGCGTCATCAACGTCGAGCAGGGAAAACGATATCGCTTCCGCATAATCGGGGCTTCGTGCGACCCGTGGTTCAATTTCACCATCGATGGGCACGCAATGACAATCATTGAAACAGACGGTGTTGAGACGGAACCCCTAGTTGTCGATTCGCTGTCAATTTTTGCCGGCCAACGCTATTCCGTGGTGGTAACTGCCAACAAAACCCTGGGGAATTATTGGATTCGTGCACTACCCAGCCATCCCAACCGGACGTTTGATGGTGGGCAAAGCTCTGCCATCCTAAGGTATAGCGGTGCGCCAGAACAAGAACCGACAACAGAGCACGGGCCATTTGTGCTTCCTTACAAGGAGAGCGCTATTCACCCATTGATCGCACCTGGCGCGCCTGGTAGCCCAGAGCCTGGCAAAGCAGATGTGAACATCAATCTCGTGCCCGGACTTGCGGACCACCGTTATATGATTAATGGAATAACCTACGCAGACCCGCCGTTGCCCGTACTCTTACAAATCCTGCGTGGTGCTCGGCACCAGTCGCAGCTGCTCCCAAGTGGGAGTGTCTACGACCTTCCACGCGGTAAGGTGATCGAGCTCAGCGTTCCTGCCACTGAACTTACAGAAGGTGGTGCACTCGGCGGACCCGTGAGTGTTCAACATACTGTACCTCTTCCACGTCACTTACAAGGGTATCACTCGACAGCATGCTCTTCATCTTCACGGCGTGAGTCATCTTCGCCGTGGCCGCGAGAACTTCTCCATACAAATCGTTGGGTTGATTGTGGCCTACAGCACGTATTCGACGTCATCAGAGCTCCTGGAAGCCAGGACTTCAACTTTATGAACCCCGTCAGGAGGGACACCGTTTCTATTGGGTCCCAAGCGAGCATGGACAACGTGACAATCCGCTTCGTCACCGATAACCCCGGTCCATGGTTCATACACTGGCGAGCTACTCCTGCTGTACAAACTTTCTGATGAACCTGACGAACGCTTTCGCAGTCACACGGACTTCCACTTGCGCAAGTATGTTGCTTTGAATGCAGACCGATCAGGGCTTCCATCGTTACTGATCCCGCCATTGTTCAGTGGATTTGCCGCTGTTATGGTAGAAGCTCCGTCTGAGGCAGCCATTCAGGAAAGCCAGGTCATCCCGAGTAAGGACCCTTCTTCCACTTCTTCGTCCTTGTTTGACCACCGGCACTCAGGCTACTGGAATGAACTATGCAAGTGAGGTACAACATGTTTGGATTGGCATTGATGCAACGCGAGATATATTAGATGGGCTTTGCGTTCCACTTCTTGTTGAACAAATACAGATCTTCCTTGACCGTTGCATGGTAGTCGGCCACGCGCAACCGTTACGATCATGGTACAAAGGGTAGGCGCGCGTACGTGCGACGAATATTGGGAGGAAGCCACGCTCACGCGATAAAGGAGTTTAATCCAATCACTAGACTTGCAAACATATGATCATTGGAGGTAAGGTACACACATAGTATCCTCTCTGCACAATGTCTTGGCTCTACTCCATTCCACTGTAATCGAAGCATGTGGAAACAACCAAATTAACCGACATTAAGACGGAAGATGTCGTTGAAGCTGGAAAAATGCGTCAGTCCCCTTGATGCGCGCTGATAACTGACCAGGATACGTACACATAATAAGTGCTGCCCTCGCTGATCAACTGGAATATTTGACTGAAGCTGAGAGGATTGGGTTCATCGTCGACCTGTTTGGCGTAAGCTTGGGGAGAAGTATGAATAGACCAACATACCAACAAAAGACCAGTCACGCTGACGATCAGAGCCCCGGCAGATATAGAGGGCTGAGCGTCGATAGTCGACACGTTGTGTCGAACCTTTTCGAAAGGCAGCGACTAGGGCACGATCAGCACCACTGGAGGACCTAAATAAAAAGCAAATAGTTACGGTGAGTTTCTTGATGATGTCAACTGTTCCCAAAAGTTGGTCTCGCTCAAATGTGAGCATCGACCCTGGACGCTGCATAGTCGTCAGATCAACCCGGATCGCGTTGTTCTCGTTCGATAGACATACATATAGGGCAGCCAGCTCGGCACGATTGGTGTCGAACGTTTGGTAGTAATAAGTTGTAAACTGCTTCGCAATATCGTATGGGTCCATTGGATGGATCGATGAACGAAAAAACTTGAAGATGAGGTTGTGTTGGATCGGTAGAAAGGGTAAGGAAAGTGGGACAAAGTGTCTACACAACCCAATTCGGACACTATCAGGATTGGCACCTTGGGGTCCGCTGGCAAGCTTGTTCTTTCCCGCTCGCTACTGACACTGACCCCATATGGCTGGTTTTCCGGCAGCTATCTCTCTCTCAAGTCCACCAATGTCTGACATTCCCCGTCCAACGATGCGCAGGAAGAGCTCCGCGCAAAACTTGCTGTCCTCTTTCAAGCCTCCAGCCAGCGGTCCAACTCCCGGAGGCAGCATCTCCTCTGCTACCGGCGCAGCCTATGCCACAGTGGTCCAAACTCCAACTACGAGTGTTACTCCAGGAAGAGAGTGGGATGGGCAGTCTGTGCACTCGGACACGCTGTCGTCTACAGCCACATTGGTTGCAAACGGAGCACCCGCCATCCCCCAAGGGACCTCCGTCGAGTATCTCCGGGATCTGGTTCAGAAACGAATCATCACCCTGACCTACATGCGCAACGTACACGAAGGGTGCGTCGGTCCCTCTTCGAACAAGTCATTTGTGTTGAATCCATGGTTCAGCCGGAGTCATTGGTTCCATACGATCATAATGTCTCGCAGCGAACTTGATAAGGTGTTCAATAACGTCGCTATGAAGAAACGGTATGTACGATAGTTACTGATCTGCGTGATTTATTGACCACCGCTCGGGAAATATCGTAGGACGCATCGCTTTGCCGTCCTGGCGATGTCTCTTTCCAACCTGCTGGATATCCCCCAAGCGCACGACTACCTTCGTGGTTTGCTCAACACTATGAACGAATATGACCAAGCCAGAGAAGAGCCCGACAAACCGAAATACGTACGGTACATCCACTATATCACTACTCATCTTTCTGACTGCTGTAGCGATTATTCCGGCCCAAAGTGGCAAAACGACAAGCTGCAGGCGGATTTGCCGAATATACCGTGCCATACTCGGATGGGTCAGAAGCCTCCTACCTTGTTTCACCCCATATAGTGCGTCGGACCGTACGCGAATGATTTACATTGAGTTGACCTCCGACAGCCCTTTCCCCTGGATTACCACCAAACATTACTGTCCCTTCTTGACGTGCTTTCTGAGGTGTACAATAAGATTTCCCGTATCCTCGGACCTTCTGCGTTTTCAAATTCTGGCCAGCATATGATGGGGCCACTGGGACTGCTCGCGCCGCATCCAGGGGTGTCATATTTATTCTCAAGTCAAGACATGACTCCGAAGCCCTTGGAGGAGACCGATGGCAGTTTGTGGGGAATTGCAAATGCCCAAGTTCCCGGTCAGAATTATGGAACCGGCCTAGGGAGCCCACCTCCAAGCTGGACAGCGGGATTGGGCGATACCTTGCTGAAAGTAGATACAAAGTTCAAGGTGAGTTTGATGACAGCGATCTTGCTGACTCCGACGGTTGACGCCCCCAGAAAATAACGTCCATTCTGTTGAAAGAACTTGATGCAGTCGCGCGGAACGGCATCAAGGATGAGCTGGCTTCCCTGGATCCCCTACTTCGTGGAGCTGCCGCGACGGAAGACATGCGAGAACAATATGATTTTGAGGGAAATGTATGAATACTTTATACCTTATTGTCGCGGCATTGTATTATCATTTGCATCTTATTTTATTCTGGGTTCTGTCGGTGCTACATATGACTTGTAGCAGTGTGACACCCCGCGTCAGTCACGATGTCACAGAACGCGTCTCACCTCCTGTGTTGTATTTTCTGGCTTTGGAGCTAGTATGCCCACGAACAATGTACAAGTACTCCTCGCCCAGGACATACCAGATCCAACCGACTTCGCGGCAACTGACCTGCGTCAACTAGACGCCAGCTTTCGATGCACAATATGTGGTGAATTTTTCGACGGACCCATCTCGCTTGCATGTGGCCATTGCTTTTGCTCATTGGTGCGCAACGACGACGCCTTTTCTGATGTGACTAGACTGAGAGGTACTCCATTAGTGCATACGAGAACACATCGTGAGAGAACCGCAATGTCCAAGCTGTCGGAAATCCGTCACAGAAGCACACTTCAGGGTAAACCCAGCTCTCGAAGAGGTTATCTCGGCTTGGAAAGCAGCACGGTACGATTTTGCCCGCCTGTTGGTTGGTTGTTCATCGATGAGCCTCTTAGGTCAAATGTCCTGCGTCTTTCTCGAGAGGAACGGCCAAGAACAGATTCTGGGCAGAAGTCGAACAATGACGGAACCCCTCATCGAGTTCAGACGCCTGCACAGAATAAGCGAAAACGCAGGCATACCGAAGTCTCTCCGGGTTCGGGCTCTGACGTTGTGTGCGTAGCGGGGCCCTCGAATCCAAACGAATCGAGTGAGATTGCAGACTCGTCACCACTCCAAGCGAAGAGCGCGAGGAAAGCTTCTCGGCGGCGGACAAATATGGAGCCATCATCGGATCCAGGAGAGGAAGAATTCTTGTCCATGCAACGTGAATGTGTCCATACCTTTTGACTCCCCAATTCCTCATCGTTTGGTCGTTATCCAGCTGATTCACTAGTTGAATGTCCTATATGTGGCGACTCCGTAGAATTTCAAGTGATCAATGCCCATATGGACGGACCGGATTGCGGTCAAAAATTACACTCTAAAGCCAACAACCCTTCGAACCCAAATGCTAAAACTCAGTGGTCGAAGCTACTTGGCAACAAGTCGATGAAAGGCAAAATCAAGGATAACAGGTCAATGGTTGCCCTTGATATTTAAGTTTAAACTCAATTCTGGCTCTGACATGAAGTGATTCAGACGAAGCGATGGAACGGTTACCGAAGGTCTCATACGACGTCCTAAAAGATAAAGCCCTAAGGGAACTCTTATCCTCCCAACAACTGCCCATGAGTGGGGATCGAAGCACGCGAATTGCTAGACACAGAAGGTCGTCTCTGTTTGCGAACGAACTTTTCAGGACTCAACCCTCTCATTAGATGGGTTATGATGTATAACGCAAATCTTGACAAGGCCACAGGCCGTAAGACCCTCCCAGAATTACGTCTCGAGTTGAGAGCATGGGAGGAGGGCCAGAAAGGATTCAAATATGTAGTCGAAGATCCCTCCGCCTACGAAGTGAGTTTGGTTTCTATATCATTGAGACCCAACTGATTAGCCAGCCATCAAGGCTTCACACAAAGATGAATTTAGTAGACTTATCGAGGAAGTGCGTCAGAGGAGACCTAATCGTCCAATATCAGGTGATGTCCCTCGGGAAGGAGTAGTCGAGGATAGTGACGAAGAATATTTCTAGGCTGTTGTTGCTTAGGTGTCCATTCTCCCTCACATCGCAAATATAAATAGCGGCGCATCAGTATCATAAGGTCACCTTTTTGAGTAGTGGATACGATCAGATGAAAGCTGTCCAGTGAGCAACAATTGATCTTTGGTGAGATTTATTTTGGCAATATCATTATCTGATACTAGAGTACACTGGTGAAAATTTGCTGCTCAAGCCTTGGCAGTTTGAACTACTCAAACTTATGGATTCAAGATGGTTCAATAACTTCACCATTTTGGCTACTGTCAAACGTACCAGAAGGCACGTCCCGCTTTGCTTTGTCTGACCTGGCTTGGCAAATCACTGGGAGCATTGTTCCCCCACGTAAGCAAATGCCCATCCACATCGCACATCGTTGGGGCAACTGCTCGATTGCATTGTTCCTTCGGATACTGCTATGACGCTTTGGCGAGTGGCGAGTGTAGTATATAACCCACTATTGGGTCGGGACGATTCAACAGCAGCTTCAGATCATCCTACGATATGAGCAGGATCTCACAAACTCTTTCAGTGAGCACTACCTGGTCCAGAGTGTCTCGAGTGCAACTGAATCTACTTTTATCCAGCTCCTTAGTAATTTGAGCACGATCTCGGCTGGGCCGGATACTGGATTAGAGGTCCGTCGGCCAGTACATGACCATGTGGGTCAGCTACTTATCTCGGGTTTCAGAATAAAAAAGTCGAAACCATCAATGAGCAATTCCTGCCTCGAAAACAGGATGCTATGTTCGGTGATCAGTTTATCTTCCAAACGGCCTCATTGCGACAACGTATCAAGGCGAAGCTAGTGCTCCTTGCGCCACTACCATGTGATGTGCCACCCTTTGCAAAATCGGTGATCTATTTGTCTAGTCTGTCCGGTCCAATCAATGCCACTGTGGTGAGCTGACAGCCATCCTGCGTTCTCTCTGGACCGATCAATGATTGATTTGGAAATGTTTTCCTAGTATCGGCTCCCTGATGCTGAGACCCATTTTTTTCGGCTCTACATTTTTGCACGTGGGGCTGACGTGAAGGTGACGTTGCCATCGCTATTTCGAGGTGTTGTCAATGTCAAGAACCATGACGGCTCTTGCCACAAGAGACAGGCCCGTTACTGCCGTGCGTTTCGCGACCGCATGCGCTGTGGGCTTATAGGGCTAGATTCCTATGTACCGGAGGACGGCGACGAAGTATGTATCCACACGGAAGGGAACATAGAACTACATCTGATGCCGCTGTTGGGGAATGATGGGAGTGAGAGCATGGGCTCACGCGTGGGTCGCCATGTGCGTCGGATCTTCGGTACAACGTAGTTGCAAATTCTTTGGCGCGGTGCTGGCTCGCTCTGTTGTACTGATGGGCCCCTTGTTATATAATCTAGTGCGTCTCGCCAGCACGGAACTGAGCTGCAATGCAGGTTATAGTTACGACAGAGCATTCACCGGACAACAACCAAAAGGGCGTGTTGTTTTAGTTCCCATAATAATGAAACAACCGAAGTCGCCCGCTTCTGCCTCGGAGCAGTCAAGTAGCCGACTTGCTTTTGTTTTTGGTCCGCAAGGAGGAAACAACACCTGCCTTTTTAGGCACAAGGGGGGGCGGCTAATTGCCCAACGAGCCGCTTATATCTAGCACATATAACCCCGTGCTTGCTGTTTCAACACGTTCCCGAAGGCACATCCCACATTCTATTGTCTCTTCACACCTTCCCTCCCTTTGCTTGCTTTTTGGAGGGATCAATGGCAAGCTGTTGCTCATCCACAGAGGTCAGTCGCATTGCACATGTGTTAAACGTTCCAGTTCTAACGTGATTGGCAGAGCACATCCTCTAGCGGAAAACTTGGCGTGCTGGTACTTACCTTGGCCCATCAGTATACTCTGTCCAACTGATCATAATTTCATAGCATGCGGGTCCCCGTGGCACGCACAAAATCCACTACCATGCATCCAGGGACTGGGATTTCATCCTGGAGACACAAGAAGCCATAGACATGTCTCTTGTTATACCACATTACCGCGCAAGACAACAGCCAGTGGATCACCGTTTAAACATGTTCATCGCTGCTGCCACTGCACCTGTGAAAATGAAAGTTGTGAGTCTTTTTTTTTTCCCCGTTGTTTTCGGCGAAAATCTCAAGACGGGATGATTAGTGTCGACCCGTGCCCCGATGCAAATTTTACCTAGAGGTCCGGGCGGTCATGTCCGACGTTACCGTATGGCTCCCCTCTGACTTCAAAGGTCACATCCGGCACTCAGGCCGAGCATCACACTCTGCTGGTTTCGTCAACCGCATCATGGCAAATGTTCGTTTCAATGAAGATACTTGCGACCAATGGGATACCGATGAGGTGGTCGTCCAAACCATGGGTACTGTGACATTCCGCATGTGGGATGTTCACGCCAATGCACCCGAGAACTTCCGAAAGGAAACATTGAGACGAATGTTTAGTGGTTCGAAGAAATCCCAGGGAATATGTCGCGGCATCGACTGGGATTTTTTGCTCGATGATTAGACCTTTTTTCTTTCTTCCTCCTCCTTTGCGTTCGACATACCCCCCTTTTTTAAAGGCTCCTTTGTTTCACTCAGCGGAGTGACAGGCTCCTCGCACGGGATATCTATTTATTATCTGACCATTCACCTTGCTGATCAGTTTCAGTCTGTAGCCCATCTAAATGTGTAGCCATCATAAGCCCACACTTACATATATTGTAGCTTTGTTTTATTCTCACATCACTGTAGCCCTAGCCATCCGAATCGACCGAAGATGCCCACGTTGTCCGCCAGTCAGTGTCGGCTGCGATATATATCAGGTTGTGAGTAAAAATGGCGTTACTAGTGGTTGAATTGGTAAGCACATGGAGGAAGCTTATATAATGAAACCATCCCATGAGAGCGCGAACCTGAGCCATCGCTTCCAAGAAAACGAAGCATCACTCTGGCCACGCGGTTGATGCTGAGAATGATCAGCATGGATCAACGGCTACCGTTCTCATGATGCCATCTTCCAACCACACTGGATGGCGGGGTCCCACGATACTGACACTGATTAACATTGAAATTGAGGTCGAAGGTGGCTTGTCTGCCAAACCACCTCGCAACTCCAGGACTGCACGATCCAGCGATCGTTCACCTCCATTTGCAGCGCAATAACCCTATGACAGTGCTCGTAACTCCCTCTCTTATGAGGAACCTCAAAAGTGAGCGAGAGCATCGAGTCGTACATACCAGACTTATCAAGCAACTACAGTCTTCACAAGCACTCTAATTGCTATAACCCTGGTGTTGACTGCTTATAGACTGATTTATCGTTATGCGATACGTAGGTTTTGGTGGGAGGATGTATGTGTGGTGGTTGCATTGATCGGGAGCATCATTTGTGTGGTCACCTCTTGGTTACTTTTTGAACTGGGTAAGATTGTCCGCCCTTGGTCCACTGGTCATCCACCCGACACATTCAGCTGGCCAACCTCGCGTGATCTCATTTTGGATATATACACTCACATATCCTGCCGTGATTTGGTCTGTCGTCCACTCTATCTCTCCTGAAGATCTACTCAACATCTCTTACAGGTCGGCAAGACTCAGCATTCTATTGTCCATCTTGCGTATCACATCACCCTCGCGAAACGTTTGTCGAGTGATGATTTTTACCGCTGGCCTGTTTGTCACGATGTGGTCCTCGCTGATAACATTCGTTGGGATCTACGTGTCTGGCCATCCCTGGTACACTACTTCGAGTCAACGAGATAGAGAGCGGATACACTCAGTGGCAATATTTGAATTGATCAGTACGTCTTTTTCGGTGCTCGTTTGGTGCACCCTAACTTGGGGATACAGTAGACATCCTATCCGACTGCACACTAATCAGCCTTCCCATTTATTCCTTGCGTTCCGTAACGTTGCCGTGCTGCCAACGACGATTAATCATTGCAGCATTTTCACCCAGCATCTTTGTCACTGTTGCATCCCTTTTCCGGGCTGCATGTCAGATTTTCAATGTCTCACCCCTCGTCACCGTGGCAATTGATGTGCAGGTATGTGATTCTGCCGTACCATTGGAGCCCCAACTTGAAGCCCTCACATTCTATGCATCAGGTCGCTTGTTCTCTGTTTGCGTGCAACTCACTTCTTGTTACGACATTCATCTATCGTATGCTCCGCCGCAACGACGCCGCAACTGATGCAAACGCGAACCTTCCCAGTCCACACCCGCCCAGCACCCCAAACGACACCCCCCAGCTCACTACGATAGATCTATATGCCTTGAGTAGCATTACCGTTGGCAGTATTCGCACCGGCACCACTATGACTTGTGCCAGTGATGGTACAGAGCAATATCGCGAACATACAGTTACGGTGAAGCCCGAGCAATGAACAATGTCAGTTTATAATTACCAATCCCCGATCACACCACGACTCGGCTCTCTGCGCATCGTCAACGCATTCCTGTATACTAGACTCTCAAGCATGCAAAAACCAAGTTACACATCTGGTACAGATCGGCAATACTCACAATTAAGTTCAGGAGGGACAGCAGTTTATCCCCTGAAAATCTTACTTTCGCCCATTCATTCTCATTCACCCCCCCCCTTCTCATTCCTACCACGATATTCTACGCTCCCTAACCGCCAACGGAGAAGGATAAATGGCTATCAGCCGGTCTGATCGTGGTATTCACATTGCATCGGACTACACTGTCTACGTAAATGTGCCTGCCATGGAACCCCCGCCCTTGCATAGCATATCGATTTGTTTTCCAGGGCTGGAGTATGACGGCATCGTATAGTATGCCCGAGACTATAAATCACCGCTGGGCTGCCCTCCGGACAAGGGTGGTCATGTATCAATTTTCCGAGTCCACGATGCTGAGCATACGAGGTTTTTGCTGTGTTCTTCTCGGTTTTTCACTGTTTGACTGATTTGCAGCCGGGACCAGTGTTTTACAATTTATCGGAATACTGGCGTCACTATTTCGTTTGTGGTTCCGACTGCACATTCGACGTTTATGGTGGGAAGACGCGTGGGCGTTCATTGCATGCGTTTGTGCTGTTGCAGTCCTGGTCTTCGAGTGGATGTACCTGAAAGGTGGTGCGTGCCAGATCTTATTGCTTTGAGACTGTCAAGTATCCGACTTCACACAATCAGGTTGGGGGGTGGCAGTTATCGGGCTTTGGGGATACACCGCGTCGTTGATTTGTGTAATATGGTATGCCAAACGACTACTCTGCTTGTTTGTTACTCAAGGCATCTGCTTTGAGGGCTGCCCGCATGAGCATATTGTTCTCGATAGCCCGAATTGTCCATCCAACGGAGCGCATGCGCCGAATTGTGACCACGTTGGCGGTCCTCTTTTCTTTGATACCCGTGACACTCTTGGCGTTGAAACTGTGGTGGCTCACTCGAGATCTAAGCTGGGTCAAGGAGACCGGCTTTTACACAAAACCCGCACGTACGTTGCCTAAATGGATGTATGTTTACCAGTTGTGTAGTGAGTACGCACATCGTTTGTCAGGCGTCAAATTGAAGATATGATTAGTTGACTGTATTTCGGACTTGACCCTCATCTTCTTGGCCGTGCGGTTCCTGTGGAGCATGAATCTTCCAACGAAGCAGCGAACGATGATTATCGCAATATTTTGTTCAAACATCATCGTGACAATGCTGTCAGTATTCCGTGGAGTGTGTCAGCTTACGAGTCTGCTGTCCCTCGTTGTAGTGGCCGTTGACCTCGAGGTATGACTGTGTCAAGGGAGTTTTTGTTGATTCCTAGTCTTACGCGATATACCCAGGTAGCTTCTTCCACCATCAGCTGCAATCTTCTCGTGATTGTGACTCTTGTCTACCGCTGCTCTCGGAGTAGTAGGGGTTCGGATGTCTCTGACGACGACGACTATACGACACCTTATGAGGCCAGGGTCACGACTCCGGCACTGACCACAGTTGATTTCAGTGGACTGATTGACTGGGAGGATAGCAGCCAGCGGGGTAGCTCTGTTGCGCGCCTGGAGTGTTGACCGCGTCTAATCTTCCTGATATTTTGTCCCTTGTGCCTCAGCACTATTTCCCTGTATGTAATATTTATTACAGTGTACATCATTTGAATTGTACAGCGACACAAATACATTAGATGCCACTGGATAACCCTGCAGTCTCGAGACACCTTTCGACAGTTCCCACAAGTGTGGGATTCTCGAGTGCAGCTGCAACTCGTTCCTTGTCATTAAGCTGTTTGTTCACTAGATAAAGGGTAAGTTTCGAATAAGTACTTGTGTTGTTTATGCGGAAAAGCGCACCTGCCAACTCGCTCTGATGGGAACCAGGCTTTACCCGGATATCGATTTTAAACCTCGGTGGAAGACTGCGCAACAGTCTCACCCGGATACACAACCCTGAGGGACAGCAGTAATAAGCCTGCATTGGTCGAGAGACGGAAAGAGTTCATTATACCGATAAGAGTCGACATGCCGCAGTGCGGTACGGTTGGTGTGAACTCGACGACGACGTGGTTTTCTCCAACCTCGATTTGTTCAGCTGATACGACCCGGAGCTCCTCCAAGCTGTTCGGATGTTCGGGGTCAGATATGGATCTTATGAGTTCTGATAAAAGAGTCAAGCACGTAGTTCGCTGTGGTGAGTTCAAGCGGGATTACCGTATATTTCGTCCTGGTCAATCGGTTCGATGTCGGCGCTGCAGCTCCTGTCCTCGTCATCATCCACCCAGAGAGATTGACCAGTTTCAAAGCGCGACTTCCTGGCGGACTTGCGCGACACATATATGGTTGGGTTTGCGTTGAATATCTGGGTGTCCATGACAGTGACGATGAGAGTGATCCAGATATCTCGCCGGAGTCATGTCCGTGCTGAAAATGGAACGATCTACGCGTGTCACGCTGGGGGGTCGTGTCACAGGATCACGTGTTGTCATGCTATTTGTGACGCAAAGAATATCCTGCTCGCACGCGTCAATTAAGTTATAAGCTGAGCCCTCCTCCTTTTTGGAATTTGTATTCGGGGTCTGCGAAGCGCCCTCAAGCTTGAACCGTCCCGTCTCTGTGGAATAGCTCCATCAGACATGCCACCCAAGGTTTATCTTGCTTCCTTCGTCGTCCGTGCTACATTCACACTTGCTGCCCACAGCGTAAACGTGCGGATGCTGACACGACCGCCATGGGCTCGACAACGCGATCGACCAAGAAATCATCTAAAACAAGTAAGATCTGAGCGTTTCAGGGTCATGCCGGACTAACCGTCTTCACAGCCTGGGGAAAAAACGGTGCGGCCGACGTAACTGAGCAAGGAGGCGTGTCGTGCGTGATTTCTTCCGCCTCTCTATTATGGCGTAGTGAAAGTAATTTACCACCATGGCGGCGTACTCAGAAACCCCGTAGAGGTCAGTAGCTTCTCGTCCGCTTTACGGAACCCTCAATTGAGCAGCAAGGAATGCATATAGCCACCATCCAAGAAGACTAGAGCAACGGGCAAAAGGAGTGCTGCAACAAGGACAAAGGGACGTCCACGAGTCTTGCGGTAGGTCCCCGTCTCAGCGACAACCTGTGTGGCACAGTTTAACTAATTTTGCACGGCCTAGAATTGATGACGTAAGTCGACCAGATCGCTTTAATTAAAATACTTGCATGGTCAACTTTGCCACCGTCACAGGAACCCCTCGACTCCCCCACGAGCCAACAGCAGAGCGAGTAAGTCAGCCTTTGGTCCATCTAAACCCATTCCGCCACTCTTGGGTCACCTTTATATACTACGTCAATCGGGGTGATCGGGTTCAAGCATCGCCTGGTTACCTCCCCACATGCGCCTCTCGTCCTTCTTGTGCTGTGTTTCTAACAAACCCGCACTTAGTGATGAGTCGGATATGCCCAAGCAAACTCTCGTGGGTCTTTTTCGCGTATATCAAAGTGCTCTTACATTGACATCTGCGCAACGAACTAGTCGATCGTGCCCACCAGAATTGAGTACACACCACAACGAGCACAAGCGCTCTTCAAGAGCTTTGCAGATGATGATAACCCTGATGTAATAGGACCAGGAGGTGTGGAAAAGCTATGCACAGACGCTGGTATACCACTGGAAGGTGCCCAACCCCTCATCCTAGCGTGGCAGTTCAAGACCAAAGAAATGGCCAAACTCAGTCGTTTAGAGTGGCTCCAGGGAACCGAGGCTCTGCGGTATGCGCACTAACTTACCCTGGCGAGGTTATCTGATTGTGTACATAAGAATTTCGTCACTACCGACCTTGGCAGTGGCATTAAAGGAGCTGGATGACCTAGTCATTCATGACAAGGAACCGATAACACCAGCTCCTTCGTTATCCTCCGTCAAAAAGCGGGATGGAATTGAATTTCAGGAGCCCTACAACAGAGCGCGCTATTGGCAGTATGCATTGAACCGCAACGCTGCTTTTGCAGAGCTATATCCGTTTTGTTTCACGCTTTCTAAGCCACCGTCAGTGTCTAGTACTATTCTGCTACCTGTGCTGACTCTGCTCCCAGACAAAGCAGGAATTTAGACATAGAGGTGACCAGCTTCCGACTTGCCGTGTCTCGCGTATCCTCATACGCGAACAGACAGCTATGGCGCTATGGTCGGTATTACTGGCTCCGCGATTTCCGATCATTACTGAGTTGATCGAGTTCTTGAGCGTGAGTATATCCCTCTATGTCCCAAGTCACTGTAACGGCCTTCAACAGGAAAGCGGGTCCTATAGAGGCGCCAACAAAGATATTTGGAATATGGTGAATATCCTTCAATGATACAATTCAGAGGTACTTATTAGATTTCCTAGGTGTATGAATTCTGCCGGACGATCAACGGGGAACTCAGCAACTACGAGGCCGACGGGGTACGTCCTTTCTGTAGTATTCGTGATCTCCCCCAACGTCCTTCTCTTCTTAGGCTTGGCCTACCTTGCTAGATGATTTCGTCGTGTGGAAGAGGGGTAGGATGGCACGCCCAACAAGCGAGGTGCTTGCACCAACGAACAAATAGAGACGATGATCCAGGACATGCTCTACGTAAAATGATTGCTTAATATCGTCCATACAGTGACTCTAGCATCTCCATCCGTGTATCAATTCGGAGGTCTGTTTAGCTTGCGTGTATCCATCTACTGCTCAGGGCTATCTGGCGGATGCCATGAACCTTTTCTTTTTGTCATGACATGCTAGGCGGTTGTGGCGACCGCCTCTGTCTCGCCAGGCTGAGTGGGTCGTGTGTCGTGGGCGAAATGTAACCGAGAAAGTTGGCGAACGGCCTCGTCTACCCGACGCTTCCTGCCGAGATCGAAGCGCGACGCCCGTTTGTCGGAACGACTCCCTGGCAGGGTTGAGTCGGATCTGGGTGTGAAGATAATCCCTCCGTCAGGGAGGGGCGGAAGACCGAGGGAGGCTCGAACTGTCTCCCATCTGCCGTGTATGCGATTGAGATACGGGGTGGGTGGGTCTGGGTTCAAGTTGGGTTGAACAAGCTGGCGGCTGCGCCGCGTCGACCAGTTCGAGCGAGATGAAGTCGAGGTTGGGAACGGGGTCCGAGGGAGGGGCGTGACCCGCCGAGCGAGTCCGGCTGCGAGACAGACGAGAACGAGGAGCGCGACGAGTCTAACGTATTTGGTTTGGTACCCGTGTTGGCCAGCCATGACATGGTTGCTGATCAGGAATTGTGTGCACACCACCGCCTCGCTTGTCTTGCCATTTTCACGCCTGACCAACTTCAATCTGCTGACATGTACGACTCGCCAACAATCACCATACTCAACCCTCTCAGAAATCATCCACTTCAACCGGCCGTACCCCCAGCATCTTCTCCATCGCCTCCCTCAGCTCCGTCTCAGCAAAAACGGCCGCCTCCTTCGCAACCACAAGCTTTTTCTCAAGCTCCTCCGCGGTCATCAGCCTCAGCTTACCATTCATCTCGACCATACCGATACTGTCAAACCTCTTCAGCGTGTTTCCGACACGAGGCATGAACGCATGACGATCCCAACCGCTGTCGTTGAACGCGAGGACAGCGCGGACAGCGGCCGTGTTGATATCGCGATGAAGTTCCTCCAGTTTTGATAACTGAACTTCCATCCAGCGCGCGCGACGTTCGAGGGCGAGCGTTAACGCGGCGACTTCGTCCTCCTTGCCTGCTGCATCGTCACCTGTGTCGTCCAAGAAGTCATCACCTTTGAGCATGTCCCTGAGGACACCATCGAAGGAAGAACTGTCGTCCCATGTAGTGCGGGGAAGAAGTCGCAATAGATCAGAAATTGTCTGGGTCAATGTCTCTAGGAGTTGTTGGAAGGAAGATACTGCATTGTCGATGGAACCTGAAGGCATGTTGGTGGCGAACGAGCCACCACCGACCGAGAGAGCTGATAGAGCATGGACCAAAGGGCCATACTCCAATGGCATCTTTGCAGCAGGATTGATCTTTTGCATGTCAAAGAACGGGTGGTTAGGAAGATCCATAGATGGATATCTGACGTCGAGTTCGTCCAAAACATCCGCAAGCGATGTTGGCTCAATGGGAGACGTTCGATCGACGGACTGTGCCCGAGACACGCTGGGGCTCGGCGATACGACTTCACTAATCTTGCCAATAGGTGCTGCCGGTGCATCTGAAGTGGAGACGGATGGCGCAGCCGACATCTCGTCGATGACGACTTCATGGTCCTTCGGGATTCTGATGGGACGAGCAACTGGTTTGTTCTTTTTCGGTAGCTTCGAACGGATGGGAGCCTGAACCACTGGCTCGGGCGCCTTGGGAGGAGCAGGCATTTGCTTTTCAATGCTACCCCTTTTCGGCGTCGCAGAAACCTTAGAACTTCCACCTGCTTTCCCCTGCCCCCTCGTCCTTTCTTTCTCCCTCTCTTCCTTCTCAGCCCCTGCACGGTTTTCCTGTTGTGCTTTCGTGATCTTGTCCCTCTCGGCTTGTGCAGCCTTCTGCTGAGCGGCCCTCTCTTTCTCTTGCTTCTCTCGCTCAGCCTTTTCCCTTTCCACCTTCTCCGCCTTTTCTTTTGCCTCCCTTATCGCAGCCAACCTTTCCTGCTCCGCTGCCTTATCTTGAGCGAGACGTGCCTTCTCAGCGGCGCGTGCGGCAGCCTTCTCTTGTGCCACTTTCTGTCGCTCGAGTGCGCGTTCAGCAGCAGCAGCTTTCTTGGCAGCCTTGCGTTCAATTTTTTCTTGCCCCTTACTAGCATCCTCGGGGTTTGATACATCGACAGCCGACATTTGTGCCTCGGATGCAGTCGCGGCGGCCATGGAATTGTCTGTCACCGTGCCGAGGGCTGGAAATTCCGCAGATGATAGGGTAGGCAACGGGGAGGGCGGGATAGAAGCCGGGACTGGGAAGACATGAAGAAAACAAATGTAGCAAAGATTCGTCAGTATCATCATACCAGAATCAGGAACGGGCCCAAGAAAAGAAAGATAAAAGTAGGGGAGGGATCAGGAATGGTTGAGCATTGGGGAGTAGATGGGCATGAGTAACAATAGATGTGGATATAAGTTTGGAACGGATCATGAATGGTCGGCGTCATCACCACGAATAAATACCAATACGTCTCCTGCAGCTTCACGAATTCATGGCGGCACGACGAGTGGGTGATGACGATGAATGGGGGAAGCAGCGACGCATCCATTCAATAATCATGGCCGTTGATAATATTTCCGCACTGAAAGCACGGCGCTCGGTACTCTGACCTGGGACTCCCTTCCCTAAGCAAAGGAAAAACACTCACTATTGAGAAGGGGCGGTTGAACCTTTAAGGGATCCGCCTGCGGCTCAGCGCCGGTATTATTTCCGGCATGGTTAACGTGGAGACCCTGCGGATAAGCCAATCCGGGAGAGGGGGCAATGACCATGTGCGGTGGTGCATGGTTCATACCAGCGGAGGGAGCGGAGGAATATGCTGTATTGTTCGCGGGAGCCGCTGAAGGGAGCACGGGTGACGCAAATCGGGCAGACATGATCGCTGGATCGTTGAATGGCTGGTTCTGAGCATACGGATAATGTTGTTGCTGATCTATACCTTAACAAGGGAAAGAAGATCGGAAATAGTCAAACAAGAATAGGGAACATTAGTTAAAATTGCAAAGGTAACAGTACAAGAGAAGAAACCGTCAATGTTCGCTGTGACACCTCATACAAGGAGAAGTCTCCTACCAGGGGGTCCATTGGGCATTACGCTAGCTCGCTCACGACTGGACTGGATAAACTCGCGAAGTTGCGCCTCGCTAACAATGTTATGGTCGAAGGGCTGGAAGCGCGTATGCTGCTGCTGCTGTGGTTGCGGCTGTGAATGGACCTGTGTTGCGGGTGTGTGCTGCGCCAACAATGAGGTCGTGTACCCATGCTCAATGTGTGGGGGTAAATTCCAATGAGGTTGGGCCGATGATGTAGTCTCACCAGAGAAGAGAGAGTGGTGACTATCACTCGCGCTAAGCGGAGAGGCGGGGTTGACAGGGGATGACGCAGCAGTGGACCCCTGACGACCTCGCGCGAATCCAAACCTCGACACTTTCCTTTCCTCATCGGCGAATGGAGACTTCCTGGAAGTGGATGAAGTTCCTTGAGGCAGCACAATTGGATCCTCGTTGACTTCCCCAAACGGATTAAAGGAGCCAACATAGCTAGATCCTCCCACTGACTGGCGCTCCACAGGTGTACCGCGCAGGGGAAGAGAATCATACATGGACCGATTGGGATTGTGTGGGTATGTAAGCCCAGGTGGTGCCATGAACGCCCGTGGGTGGTGCACTTGCACAGGTGGCGGTGGTTGGCGCAGGGCAGGGAACATGTTCATGAACCCGCCTGCCAGAGGTGTGTTGGCTTCTGCTTCGAGATCGGGGAGTGCAGCATCCATGTTAAGGTCTTCTCCAGCAAGTTTGGGATCCAAGTTGAAACTGAATCCACCAAATTCGCTGTCTTCTCCTGACACCATCCTAAGCGTGCGATCGAGATCTGGAAAGATGCTGACACTTGAGACGCTGGGTGCATTTTCGCGTCGAGACTTCACATCGTCAAGCAGAGCTTGCGCGGCAGTGGATATCTGGTAAGTAGACTGTGACAGATGAATTCCCGGGGGAGTGAGAAGATCCATCTTGCGAGAAGGCGGAGGTAGACCAGGAGGTCCAGAAAGGCCAGGAGGCACATCTGGCATGCTCTGGGGAAGAGATGGAGTGGACTGCTCGGATTCAGTCGATTGTGGACGAACTGGGGAAACATCCTGAGAGCCTGAACCAGCATCGGAATCCACTGCTAGAGATGGAGCGGGAGAAATGGATGGTTGCGGAACACCCGACTCTTTGGTACGCAATGACTTGACTTCCAGCGGTGTGGCAGGTCGCTGAGATAATGTAATAGCAGCTGGCGTCGGAGAGCGCGAAGATGTGACGGACGGCGTTTTTGCGCTCCCTGTGATAGATCCACCTTTCCGATCGTGATGCGAGCGACTCGGTAGCTTTGTGTCAATAGCAGCGCTGGCATTGCGAGACTGACGCTGACCGACCCGTCTATTCGACCGTTGAGTGACTATAATGGAGGACTGGGCGGTCGATGAAGGCTGTGATGCTGTCTTACAACCCCAGGCCGCGGCGCGCGGCAAAGCTCCTGTAAACCATATGAGACCATGCGCGCATTTGGTTAAACCATCTTACCATCTTCTTCCTTGCCTGTGCGCGAAATACTTTCCGTGTCTTTAATTGCATGCTTCCTAAGAGGAGAAATAAATAACAACTGTGGTGAATTGAGGAATGAAACCCACAAAGTAGTAAGGTCCTCCTTGGTGAAACAATCTTTCTCGTCACCCCATTCATGCAAGTTCATGCAAGTGTTATCCGAGCAGCTAACTCCGCGGAGAAACGCCATGCAGTACTTTGTCGTTCCATAACTGGCTCGCATGACCTCACGACCTCCCCCTGGGGAAGGGGCACCATCAACCGTCGAGATACACCTGGCTGCGTCCTCGCGGCGGTGGTAGGTGATATAAAGGCCAAGAACTGGAGTACCACCACCTGATGGGGTGCGCTTGACCAGCAAGATCTTGGATATCTTCCCATACTGACCAAAGTAGTCATTCGAACGCAGAGTTGGAATAAGCTAAATGAACTTTGATTCACCGTGGCTTAGCTAAATCAATAATCTGCCTACCTCTTCCTTGGCAAATCGAGGACCGATCCCGACTACATACACAACGTTACGTTGAACCACGCGCACGTTGGCAAGGTGGCGACGCCCCAACGCATCGAGCTCTTTGCGTTCGCGCTCGCGTTGCTTTTTTTGCTGTGTGAGGCGCTTGTGACTGAACGTGCACACGATGAGCGAATCAGGGGAACGAGATCAAGGTAAAAGAAACATACTCCTCCTTTGCGATAGCCTTGAATTGGACAGCGTCATCACTGTACTCCCTTCGACAAGCGGGGCAGCGACCGTTAAGGTTCTGCTTAATGTGATGCCAGCAGAAGCGGCAGATCTGGTGGAGAAGTCAAACACGGGTTTCATAAGGGTTACGCGATGATTCATACCTGGTAACCGCAGACACATGGCTTAAAATTGAGGTCTGAAATATCCATCTCCTCGAGACAAAGTGGGCATTCGGCATCATCCTACGATGATCGGGAGGGAGCTGGATGATTGCCTGGGATATGAAAAAACATACGCGAATGACTTACAGCGTCGTCATCGCTCCAGTACGCGTCCTGCACGCCTGCCAAGACATGGGACTTTGACTGATGTGCGGAGAAACCTGCGTGTAGGACGGGTGCTGGTAGAGATGGATGGCCGTGCAGTCTTGTTGAGGACATTTCTGGGTATGCGACAAGTGCCGTGGAGTATGCGACGGAGGAGGAGGACGAGGAGAGCTGGTAAGATGTGAAAACGAGGTCAAAGCTTCAAACGCGACGCAATGAGGCCAACCCCGCCGAATGCCTTCCCACGCCTGCCCCTGTATTTACTCTTGTTTGTCCTCGGTGGCAAAAATTTTGACTTTTATTTATTATTATTCTTTTTTTTTTTTGGTTTTGTCCCATTCACTAATGTTCGCTCGTCTGCTCGTCCGTTGGCCGCGCTCATCGCCCGTCGCGCTTCGTGCACACGCCAGGGCATTCCGTGCGACGTCGCGGGTACCCGCACCCAGCGCCGCGACCCTCTTGAAGCCGAGGGTGGCGCCCGCAACGTCCGCACACGAGCCTCCGGTCGATCAGAGCACCAACCGAGCACACTTTTCGTCAACAAAGTTCGCCGACGCGTCCATATCAGACAGATCCAAGATGGCAATCCCACACGAGTACGCATTGCTCCATCCGTCGTCATTCGGCCCGTAACTGTCGCTGTGCTAACAGCGTCCCAGGTACATGAGTGACGTCCAAGGTGGGCCCGTTTTCCTCTCGCCCAGTAAATGTCGTACGATAGCGCTCACCCGTACATGCAGAGGCAACGCTCGAGGTATGCAATTTTAACAGACGCTCGCCATTGCTTACCATGTCATACAGCTTGGGCTTTCCGGCGCAGACTTGCTTGTCCAGGCAAAGACTGGAACAGGTAGGTGACACCTCTGTCTGTTTGACCGCAGGTGCAAATATAAATCATAGGTAAAACGATGGCTTTCCTTTTGCCCGCAATCGAGCAACTCGCCAAAAAACCTGTTTCTCGTGGGGGAACTGTCTCCATCCTTGTGTTATCTCCGACGCGAGAGCTGGCTATGCAGGTCCGTATCAGACCCTGCGTCTAGGCTCCAAATATTAACTCTCATGTTCTCAGATTCAAAAGGAAGCCAATACACTCGTGAAAAACCATCCTTTCCGGGTGGAAGCTCTCATCGGTGGTACCAGGTACGCTTTTGCGTTCATGCAGTATAAACTTTACTCACAAAGACCCCTCAAAAAGTATCGGCATGCAAAAGCAAAGGCTGGCTACGCGGCGTTGTGATGTCCTCGTTGTAACACCCGGCCGACTCCTTGACCTTTTACAGTCGACCAATTTGGCTGAAAAGTTGCATTCCATTCAAACCATTGTGCTGGATGAGGCCGATCGTCTATTGGACGTAGGGTTCAAGGATACTTTGAACTCAATATTCAAGTACCTCCCTGACCGCGACCAAAATCCCAGACAGTGCATGCTCTATTCGGCAACCCTGAGCCGGGACGTTAAAGAGGTCAAGCAGTTCTCCCCCATATATACTAATCCAGACTGATATTTTTGTCCTTGCGTGCAGATAGCCGCGCTCTACTTGACCCCTGACCACAAGTTCGTATCTACTCTAGCGGAGGATGAAGTCAACACTCATGAACATGGTACTGCATTGCATCGTTACCCCTCGCGACCCTATCTGATCTTTTTGTACCAAGTCCCTCAGACATGTATCACTGTACCGATCAGCGACATCATGAAAGCGACTGTTGCCGTGTTACGGGACGACACCGCCGAGCATGGAAACAGCTCAAAGGCAATGGTCTTTTGCACGACTGCTTGGGGCACTTCAGCCACCGCTAAACTTCTTGAGGATGCGGGCTATGGAACATTACCCCCTGTCTATGAGATACATAGCAGGATGACCCAAAATCGGCGCTTAGCTGTTGCTCAAGATTTCAAAAGGGCAAAAAGTGGGATATTGGTGACATCCGATGTCACTGCGCGAGGTATGGACTTCCCCGGGTCAGTTGCCTCTACACGTGGTAGATACTCCCAACTGAACGATGCTGTTGACAGAGTGACACTTGTCGTGCAAGTTGGCATTCCCTCCTCTAGCGAACAATATGTACACCGCCTTGGCCGTACAGCTCGCGCTGGCCGAGCTGGTAAAGGCGTGATTATCCTCACTCCTCACGAATCTAGCTTCCTTAGGACGCCGGACATGCGAGCCATTCCGATTCAACCTCACCCAGAATTCCAACTCCCTTCGTTACCTCGCCCGGAGCTTGACAAGACCCTGCAAATTCAGGCATACAGTGCATGGTTTGGTTTCAACGCACAGTATACCAGGCAGATGTTTAGATCGAGGCAGCAGTTTGTCAATGAAGCAAACAAGTACGCTCGAGATGTGCTCGGATGGGCGGATGAGCTTGGGACACCGCCACTCAGCCCCAAGACTGCACGCAATCTCGGTATACACGGCCTGGATGGGGTAAACACGGGTAGTAATGAGTCTGTGCGGGGTGGATACCAGCGGTCTTCCTCTTCCCAAAGCCCCTCACGTAGATCATGGCAGGGGGAGGACGGCCGATCTGATCACGCATTTGGACAAGCACGACGCTCGCCACGTCAAGATACTTACAGACGATCGTGGCAAGAGAGCGACAACGTATCCGATGGTGGATTCAGACGGTACCGACGCTCCGAGTCGTCTCGCCAAGATACCGATGAACGCCCATCGTACAGACGATCTAACTTTGGGTCCAGTCACTCGCCACGTTGGAATGGCGGTCGGGTTTTGAGGGAGTAGGGTTGGGATGGCGAATCTTAGACGCCAAGATGGGTTACATTCACTACTCCGTTTCTATTACTTGATAGATTACCGTAGTATCGTAGAGTTTAGTAGACTAGTGGGGCATTAGGATCATTTACCACACGAATGAGCGACGCCTCAATCAAACACTATCACATCTCAATCACTAGTCAAAAACGATGGAAGGTGTTCCACAACTCCCTCAAGGCCTGCAGCCCCAGGCAGGCCAATCCAATGCAGAAGAGCAGGCACAGAGAGAGGCAGAAGAATCCATGCGCAGAGACATGATGGCTACCGTGCTGGATACCGCTGCGCGCGAGCGGCGTAAGTACTCCTCATCTCGTCCCCCCAAGCTGACCTAACGACCTCTCGATGGACACGGTCGATCAATCGATCCACCATCTGACCCGATACGCCCTTTATCGCAATGAACGACACTGAACGGGTACGACGACGACGACGACGACGGTAACGGGTGACGCACGCACTCGCCATGCGACCTCACAGTCTCCCGCATCGCGCTCGTGAGTCCCGAGCGATCGCGGCAGATCGAGGGTATCCTCGTCCGGATGGCCCAGTCCGGCCAGCTGCGCGGGAAGGTGAGCGAAGAGCAGCTCATCGAGTTGTTGGAGCAGGTGAGTAGGGCATATGCATGATCTGAGATCTCTCGATCCGAATCTCCCTCGTCCCACCCACCCCACTCCCGTGCCCCTCGTCTCTTACTGGGTCCGCTCATGGTGCGCATGTATATATAGATGGAGGAAGCGCAAAACAAGTCGAGCACGAAAAAGACGACGATAAAGGTATGCGGTCTGATGTCATGGCACTAGATTGATGCTGACAGAGGGGTCTCGTTCCGCCAGTATAAACGGAGGCGGGACATTGATGATGAGGATGACTTTTGACCCAGTCGACGTTCGCCGTGCGTCGTTTTGCGACTTTCGTCATATTTTGCTATGACCGCCCACGTGCATCGTTTGTATTCATGATATACGCAATCACTCGGATCGGACTAGCGATGGTGTGTCGCGCAACGCGGTCTACGCACCGCACTAATAGCCAGAACTCTTCTATGGACGAGCGTTCTCGAGTCCGACTGATCACACCTATAGAACCTTCCGATGACGAGTTTGACATTCATTGATCAATTGCCCAGCAAGCTTATCACGCGTAATATCCCTTAACGAACCTCCCCCACTTCTCGATCACAGGTTTGACGATCAAGTCCCATTCCTTTCCTTTGTACTGCTCCTTTTCTGGACGCGGGAAAGCAAAAATCTCCCTGTGGACCACACCGCCTAAGCACAGACGATGTTAGTCGTGAAATAATGCACCCTACTACACTCACAATCGGGGCATGTGGTCTCCTTTCCAGTGGTCTTCTTAGGGAACCTTGTGGCAGGGTCGGACGTGCTATTTGGCCAGCCTGGATTTAGATAGGGTGCATGCAAGGACAAATCAGTCAGTTCGATGTGGACGAGTCGTTCGACCCGATGGCAGAAGGGACCGGGGTCGCCTGCTTTAATGTTACCCTTGAGTAAGCTCCCGCCTGTCCCGTCGTCGTCTTCGACCGTGCCTGGCCACCACCCGCGCGGAATTTGTATTTTGGAACCGCATTGCTTGTCCCATTGATCGAGCCTCTTGATGAGGTTGACGGCACGACCGACCTTGAGCTGTATCACGTCTGGTCGTTTAGGATCTGCAGAGTTCAACATCGTTAATGCGCGCGGGTTCGTGGGGCAGAGGGACGGGAAACGACATTACCTCGTATCTCGAAGGTGTAAATGTATCCGGGAACATCAGCGGAAGACATTGCTTTTTCCATTTCCACTCTCAATGCCAATTGGGTATCCATCTGCAGGTATTTAGGTATATAATCTGCGAAACGAAATCAGACGACCGTCTTTCTTCTTGACTTTCTAAAGTTCGCATACGACTGAATTCGACAAATCTGTCCGCATTTCCAGCTTTTCGGACATAGAAACCTGTTTGTGCGGTGATCATAGCCTCCTTATGTTGATGACAATACAAAACGGGCGTAGGATCTAGGTGAGTATGCGTTGCAGGAAGCTTGACTTGTCTGGAACACTGTTTTCCGGCCTTGGTCATACCACTACATTGTATCGTGTTTTTCCCGGGAGAAGACGTTGCAGGAGAAAAAGGGACTGAGACAGAACGCGATCTGCTCGGGGTCACGTTGAGCGTTGGCTGAGAGGGGGCGGTCACAGCAGACAGCGGCGGTTTCGATGCTCCTCTGGGTGATATAATAGAATCTGAATTTGGTCGCGGAGGAACAGGAACAAAGGGCGGGGCAAGAGCGGGTTTTGTTGGGGTATTCGGTCTCAGAGACTTGAGGGCGTACTGCAGCGTCAAGGATTGCTTGCCAGTCTGAGGTGGGGGCATCGGTACAGGCATGGGCAACTGTTTCAGGGGCGGCACTGGGGGCGCTTTCGCCTCTGGCGGTGCGGCCGCTCTAGCATCCCGGTTGAAGGCTGACGGGGGTGG